>VWZE01021534.1:34818-47851 GCA_013396675.1 Eubucco bourcierii
ACCTGTACTAGTTGCAGGTGTCCCTGCCTACGGCAGGAGGTTGGAACTAGATGATCCTTGAGGTCCCTTCCAACCTTACCATTCTATGATTCTATGATATTTATAGACATTGATAGACAAGTTTGTTTTAAACTTTCTTAAAGTAAGGTTTTCATTTCACTAAGGGATGTAAGATAAAAGGTTTCCACTTTTAATTTTTTTCATCTACCACTTCCACCCAGATTCTTATTATTATACTTTTATATATATTCCTTTGTTTTATTGCAGCCACTTTTCCCCTTCTCCTTACACGAAGTAAAGGTCATAGCTTACAAAAACCTGAACCTTCCTAATAAGATGGAAACTGAGTGTGATCTTTTTCTTGTGGTATTAGTCCATAAGGGACACCTAGGAACTACAGAATTATTTTTGAAGCAAATTTTTATAGAATACAGGTAAGGGATTACAATATCATGTTGAGCATTAGAAAATTAAAGTAAACATGGCATGTGAAAGGGGGGGGGGGGTTTTGTTGGAGGTTTTTTTTTGGTTGTTTGTTTTGCTTTTTTTTTTTTTTTAAAAATGTAAGCTTTTGATTATAGGCATTGTGGTTTTGGGCATGTTTCTGCAACACCTGACCCACTGGAGACTAATCCAAATAACAGCCTCAGACTTGTATTAAAATAAAAATATGTGATAAAACAAGTGCTGGGAAAATTAGAACTCTATTGACTCTCAGCAGGGAATGCTAACACTATTCAGTGGTGCAACTATTTAAAAAGATTTCATGTGGTACATTGTTGGGGATTTACCACAAACCTCATTTTTCAATCCAATTTCCCTGGGTTCCCTGAATGTGAGGTGGAGCTCACAGTATTTCACAGAAAAGTGCTCATAGCATGTAGCTGAAGACACCTGTTCTGGAGTGTTGGTAAATTTACAAGGGTAAATTTCTACACTTTAATTTCCTTAATGTGAACCCTCAAAATGTTCAGGCATTGTAAATCACAGTCTTAATGGAAATATTTACCATCAAGAATATGATAAGATGAAAAGGAAATTAAAGTATTTTATAGATAAAGCAGCATACATTAATTTTTCACTATTTCCTTCATTGTGTATGACCAACTTAATATCAGTGAGAAGAAATACTATGTCAGAGCAACCATAAAGATGACCTGACTACAATGGGGTGAAAAAAAGAAAAGATGCAGAACAGACAGAAAAAGTAGCAGAAAAATCTCTGCCAATATGTGTATTGCTAGCCTGAGAGCCAGGTCTACAATGCCCAAGCATCCTTAACAAGCATGAGTGGAAGCCCAGGTTAGCTTCAATAACTACAGTTGAGAGCCTGAAGCATCTTTGATAAGTAGAAAACAAAGAAACTTCCATAACTTGTAGAACAAAGAAGCCACTACAACTTACAAAGTGACCTCCTAAGCAAGTCAAAGTCATCAAGAACTATTCCAGGAACTGGTGTCTTGCTCCCACTTATATATCCACATAAAAAATATAAATATATCTTTATGTATAGTTATCTTCCAGAAATGAGCTTCTCTTTCCTAGGACTCTCCCTATGCGAACATATTTACATGCTCCTTTAGAGTGTCACTGAATGCTTGGTCAAATCCATACTCTGCAATAAGACTTAGACTGGCACCACTCATGGGATTAGTTTAATGGACTGTAGTAGTAATACTTTGGGATTTCCTCAACCTATGCACAGGCCTTGTTAAACTTCATGAGGTTTGCACGTACCCCTATCTCAAGCCTGTCAAGGTGCCTCTAGATGCCCTCCGGTGTGTCAGTTGCTCCACACAGCTTGGTGGTGTTGGCAGACTTGCTGAGAAATACAGTTCCTGAACTCAGTGAGTGCAATAACACACCTTATCACAGATGAAGTGTTTGGTTCATGCAAAGGAAAGGATTTATTTTTAAGGTCAAGCCCAGACCTATTTTCCACATGATACTAGTAGGAACCTTACCTGTGTTCTACAGAAACTTTTTTTGATGTGTGAGTGGTGAAATCTTCACAACTTCTAGACAAGATTTTTCTCTGTGAATCGAGTTATTTTCTATGCTATCACTTTTTTTTAAAGAGGTCAAAACAGAGCAGGTGAGGTTAAAGCACTTCTTTGTCACAGAGCTAAAAGCTTGCATTCTCTCTTTTTCATATCATGAAGGGATTAAGAAACAGTCTCTTCCCTGTAAGAGTCTATATATAAAAAGTTGTATCTACAAGGAAGAGTATATCTGTGCAGGATTTAAAATTCAATATCCATAGGCTCTAGGAAACAGAGAAAAAATGACTGACTGAAATCTAGTGGTGAGGAACTGGTCCTACTCGTGCTTTCAAGGCTGCATTGCACTCTTACAGAAAACAGTATTTGTATTACATACACAACCTTGTGTTAGCAACCATGTAAAAACCTTGAGGAGATACAGAATGGAATGAAATCCTGTGAAACTACTTTTTTGGACAAGGCCTTTTAATGTAAATAGCACAGCCCAAAATGCCCAGAAGCATCTCAGAATTTTGAGTGCTTGTGGTTAGGGGTGCAAGAAGAGTCAATTTCACAGATTTTAGTGTTTCTGCTCAACCAGCTCTCTGCTGCTTTCTAAACTAAAGGTGTTTTGTGGATCTGATCTTACATAATGAAGCTAGTCCCTGATGTTTTCAGGAAGCCTTGATAACTGTTTTGTCTTTGACACATAAATGATAATACACATCTGTTGTGGTAGACCTAAATAGACCAAAATAGGTTTATACATGTCCTGGCTTGCCTAGACATGGTTTTCTACTCTCCCCTCCTTCTGTTTTGGGGAGAAGCAACTGTGGGAAAGAGGACAAAGAACCTGGAGCCACTGAGTCTAAGGACTCTGAACATGTTCCCCTGCTCCCCTTCCTTCTGTACTGGGAGAAGTAACTGCAGGAAAAGAAAACAAAAGACCTGGCTTCACATGATATGGTCAGGCTTGGCAAAGTACTATCCTGATTGGCTAATCTATGTCCAAAGACCCATTAGTCTTGATCTACATTGATAAAAAGGGATGAGCAGGCAGCACAATGTGCTCTCTGCCGTTGTATTCATGTGCTGCTGCTGCTGCTGCCTCACTGCATCCTGAACTGCCTGGAAACTCCACTGCCTTGAGTTTACCAGGAACAAGCTCTAAGTGCCTGCATGTGATTGGCCTGCATAGCCAGCATGACATTGTGCCAAACCTGCACATGGCATTGCATCCTGCCTGCCTCTCTGCAAGGCTTCTGCTGAATCGTGAATCGAGGAACCAAGTCAGAGACTGTGCCAGACTCCCAGCTTCCAGAGAAAGGAACCTGGAAAAACTCCAAAGCCTCCAATGGCTTTGACACCACTGACAGCAACCCCTCCATGTGCTTTGGGTACTGTCCGATAATATTTTGCGCTTTTAAAGCAGCTTGTAATCACTAATTGCCTTCTGCCATAAGCAGAAAGAAGCTTCCTGCATCCGTCTAGTGGATACACCAGATAATTAACCACAAGTGACTGCAAGAACCTTCTCTTCCAGTGTAATGTTTGTGTTTGCTGGTTACCTCTTAAAGTGTTCCAGTTTTGCCAGTTCCCTGTGTGTATAAATTTCCAAACCATGTGTTTCACACATTGTAAATAAGTTTTCTGATGAGATGTAATGTTAATAAACAGTTTTAATAGTTATTAACAATCTCTGCCTAGATATCAAAATTATTATTGATTATTAATTTTGCTTAATTTGTAACATCACAGAATTAATTATTTTTTCTTATTGAAATGACAGGTAAAATATTTGTGCTTGCTTCTAAAAATAAATAGCATTATTTAATTGTTAGTGAATAATTATATCACCAAGTATTTTGTCTTCATATAATATCTGACAATATTTTATACTGCAATAGGTTAATAGGAAGTAAAATTATCTGAGATATGGACAAAGACTGACAAGTTATCAGAAGCAACATGTCAGTTTATGAAGACAGATTACAAGAGTTACAAGAAAAAGTCTTCATAGAGCAGTGAGAAAAATCATGAAGAAACATGATAATGAAAAAGGTGCTAAGATTGCAAGCTGCAAAAGCTGAGGAAGTTAAACAAGCAGATTTTCAGTATCACTGAAGTACTTGGATCAGGTGAAGTGTTGGTGGAAAATTGGATTGTCTAGAATGGTTAAGTCTGTGAGCAGAAGTTACGCATTCTACTCCTTCAGGTAGTGCCTGATTAAAAATGAGTATTCACATTAAATCCTTCCAAAAGATGGTAGTCTGCGGTTACATATTGAGATTCTGTCTGCCTTTTTGAGAACAAAACAAGATGATGCATTCTGCATAAAGGTGTAGTTCAGTGTATAAGTAAGCAGGCTCACTGCTGTGCACATCAGGATGACTCTCATGATACATGGGAAATCGTAGTTCAGAAATCCAATTTATCTTGCTGTGAATAGAATTGCATCCACTACAGACAGCAATTAGTTTTGTTCTATAATACTGTTATAGAAATCTGACATTGATAAACTATTTGCAAGCTACAAGCATTCACATAGCTTGGGTTCATGGAGTTTAGAAAAATGTTTATTCCTGGTATGTGAAGGAGAACAAAGCATTTTTTAACTACTGCAACCAAAAGGTCAGATCACAACTGCTGAGGTAATGAAGTAAAAACTTCCTTCAATTTCAGTTTATAAAAGCATGGTATTCTGTGGATACCTCTTTCTTGCAGCACTGAGTTTCTCCCACAGATGACTTATACATCACTCTATTTTAACTGTATACCTTCATACCAGTATCCATAGGCCCAAGACTTACAAACAAATGATGCTTGGTATTAAAGTACTTATGTACTGATTTTTTACCCTGTGCATTTGCAAATGTCATGTAGAAACTTCACTCATAAAGCAGATACATACCACCAAACCACTAGAAGTTTTAGCATGTCAGTGTTTAAGTAGGTATTTCCTGCTTAAATTTACGTCAGTGACTGGTGGATTTACACATCAGGTCTTTTGAGATGATTACCTGTGATAGAAGGAGATGAGGCTTAATACTGTAGGAAGTTCCTCATACTCTGCTATTTTATCTGCATATGGACAATTCTTCCAGCAGAGATTAACTTTTTTTTTTTTTTTAATTTTTTTAAGAGTGGGTTTATGTATTTTTCATACCTTTCCCTCCTCCTAAATTTGTGCTCAGTGCTATTCCTCAAGGTAGACAGAAACATAAAAGAGGCATAGCGGGGCTCAGCCAACTAGGTACTGAGAAGTATAGGAACTTATATATTCCTCTCATAACAAACAGAAACTTGTCTCTTTTTTTTCTTTTTTTTTTTTTTTTTTAATTCTGGGAAAATTAATTACAAGAAGATTGTGTTAGACAGAGTTCCTCTATGCTTTTTAAATTAAAATTAACTTTCATTCCAGAATACATATTTTCTTTATTTTCTTTAAAATAAACAACAAACAAACAAACAAACAAAACCCGAAGAAATTGAAAACTCTCAATTAGATTCAGAACTCATTTGTTTATCCATGAGAACTTCCCTACACAGAGAAATGTTCAGATCCACTCTTTTGAGGGTCACATGATGTGATTTTCTACCCCTGCAGGAAAATGTAGGAACTCTGTAGATACTTACCTGGATCCATGCCACGTGACTCTTGAGTATGAACTTTACTGCCAATACTGATTCAGAAATCCCTTTGCTCCTCCCCACTTCCTTTCTGTTTAAACATACCAGAAGTCCTTGATGGGCAAAGTCATCTTATTCTAGAATAAAGGGAATTGTGCCTTGGAGGACTGCTTTTACTTAACAAATTCTGCCAAAGTATTTAATTCATGTCAGTTTCTTTATACAGGGAAAGATGACTTCCTATTTCGGTGTGGTTTAAGTCGGTCTATTTATTACTAGTCTGAGCAAGTCTGTACTGATACTAATACTTAGCTCTTTCATGTCTTTTTTTAGTCATAAGTTTGAAAAGGGAGGTATTGGTTCCTGGTTTTACAAGTAAAGAACTTTAGAAACTAAGAAAAGCTAAGGAAAATGGACAGCATCAGGATTCCCTCTGCACTGAAAGACCGTATTCCCACTGGTTTAAGAGATTATGATTTCTTTCTTCCAAGCTCTGAGTACATAATATAAAAGTAAAATGACTTACAAATATTTGGAAAAAAACCATATTTTCACAAACCTCATTCTAGACACATTGAGGGGAATCAACTTATCTTTCTAAGATGTCTGAATGTCACCTAGAAAAAGGAAAGCAACTCCAGGCAATAAAAAGAAGCAGTCACCTCAGAAAGATGATTTGCTTGTTCTGTTACTGGTAGAGAAAGGCATGGCATGGATTTCTCAGTGGGTGGGTCCAATTCGATAATTTAAAAATAAGGATTTTGTAGCTTTTAAAGTAGGTACTTGTTGTGCCTGAGAGACATTGTCATCATTTCTTTTTTGTTGAAGAGCGCAACAGACTGGGATTATTTTACTTTACTCTTTTTCTAAGGAAAAAGAGCAGTAAAATGATAATGCTTTTGCTTAACTGGAGAAGAAAGTACAGAGAGGTTGTATTTGAAAATGTGCAGGAAAAGATACTGCATACATGAATTCTTAACACTTAATACAGAAATAGGATACATGAGAATTCCCCCAAAACCTTCCCCCCAAGCAAATCAAAAACCCAGTGCTCATTTTCTCCCATCTGCCATTGTCTCCCAATTAAGCCCCAAGCAGGTCAGATTCACTGTGGCCCACAACCTTGAAGGCTGCAGCCTACAGGGTACCCCTACATAGTTACCAGATAAGGATCTCTCTGGAGACTTGAAAGCAAAAGGGAGAAAACGGTGAATTGACATTGCAGCTTACTTTTGAAGTGTTTCCAGGATTTATGGGATTGAATAACAAAATTATGAGATCTGGGGGTGACTAGATTCATCCCCTGGGATGGATCTTGGTCTGTATAATTTTTTTAGTAAAATATGGGCTAACCTGGACTCCCTCAAACCACCACGACATCCGTATAAGCTTGACAGATACAATCTCAAACCCAAAAGTTAGTCGTACTTCTGATTATCCATGTGGGATATGCTGAGACACCTAGAATAGAATTAGAGACTTGTGCAAGGGCAACCAAGTAAAGCCTGAAATGTTTGTTATTCTTTCTGAACTAGAAATATATGGTTGACGCTTTTAAAATAATTCTTCTGTGATTAAAGCTAGGTTAAATCCACTCAGAGCTGTTACGCGTCACATGGATTTGTAATGCTCTAGAGCCCATTCTGTGATGTCAAGGTAACCACTTTGAAGGAATGGTGCCTGTCTTCCATCTGCTATGCCACAAAGTAATACGAGCTGAGAAGTCTGATTTTACAGCTTTCTCAAACCACCCAAAAGTGTGGCCATAATTCAACACAAAGCAACTGCAGTGGCTGATGGAAGGAGGAATCTTTAAAACAGATGCATACAGGAAGCTGAGTGATAAGATTTTACTTCACTTGGATGGCTTGCCAGACAAACAGGTAAGAAATCTGAGAGTGCTGCATTTCTCTCAGGAGTAAAGCTTTAATTGGATAATGAGATGAGCTAATGGTCTGGTATGTTCTAGTTTGGTCGTAGTTCACAATGCTGAGCTCGATATAAGCCATGTTTCTCTTGCTGCCAGAGTAGAAAACCCAGAAAGCCAAGACCAGTAGACAACATTTCAAGACTACACTTGTAGAAAAAATGTTTCCCATCCACACTTCACAGATTGTCTACTGAGAAATCAGTGGAGTTAAATAACTTGTGTCAATTTTGGACAATATTTACATTTTATAAGCTTGGATTTTGATTCTTATATTGATTTTATGCTGATATAAATCCTTCACTTCAAAGGAACTACTTGATTTAAATCTATAATGGAACATAACAGGACCTATTTAGTTTCATTAAAGGTCTTTTGACTTCACTGTTAGCAGTATCAAGCAGGAATGGTCAGAGGACTTCTCCATAAATATTAAGAGTTCTTAATTTAATTTTAAGTACAGGTTATGCAATTACATTACTAATACAAATTCTTTTTGCAAACTATGTTGGTGTTATTTGCAAATAAAAAGAAGGCAGAGACAAAAGCTCAGAAAATAAGTCAATCTTAAAAGTGAGAAAAAAAACTAATTCATGTAACTGAACATATAGAAGAGTAAAAAAAAAAAAAAGTAGATTTGATTGGATATTCCAACTTTTCTTTTTATGTCCCTTGGAGTGATGACAGGTTATATATGCCTATGTGGATACAGAAATGAAGATTGTATTATGTAAGTATGTAGACACCTTATATATTTATATATAAAGTTGAGGAGGATTAGTGAACCCAGGTAGGAAAAAAAGACCATGTCAGAACTCAACCTCTTATGTCTCTGCTCTATTTGAACACAAGAGTAAAAATGAAGCTCAGATTATTGTTTGGTAACGACATTCTACTTTTCTTAAAGGAAAAGGCCTTGATGCCTTGAGGGATTGAAAATGAGAAATAGCAGTTAAAAATTTTGGAAACTGCTGTGGCAAGTACAACTATACACCCACTCCCCACCCCCCCTGCCCAGGACGGACAGACTTTGAGCCAAAACCAGGAGTTCTCCTATGGAGAGAAGCTCTCACTTTCTTGTTCCACAGAAGCAGCCTTTGCAGCTCAGAACTTTTCCCCTTTACAATAGAATCTAAGGAACCCCACACCTGCCTGACCCACATCCCTCCTCCCAACCTTGGTGAGTATATACATCCTGCATATCAACGGAAGATTTTCCATTTCTGAGTGAGTTGTGCACACATTTTGGTTCATCTCTCAATAGTTTTAAGAGTTTATTTTCCCAAGTGACAACCAAACTTGTAATTTTATTGCAAGGAGAGCAGATTTAAATGCAGTAAGCCAGTGACTGCTAACCATCTGTTTTTGTGTCTTTCATTCATGACAACTGTTAATGAAGGGTCTTTGAGTTTAAATATTGTGAAAGTAAATTCCACTTTTTTTGACTTCAGAAGTATTTGATAACTTTTTTAGATTCAGAGATCATTTCTTGTGCCACAAGAAGGTTTTGCGTGGGAACTCACTCAGATTCAGGGGTATGCAGCTTTTTGACACCCTTGTCTTGCACCCTTGGCATGAGCTGCCCACTTTCAGTAATTTCTCATGATGCCCAGCACTGGAGCAAGGGAAGAGGACTCTATTGCAATCAGCAGCTTTCTGTTCTTCAAGGATTTCAGAATCTGTTCCTTTTTTCTGTACTTCTGGTACTTGGTAAATTTTGAACGATGTGGTCTGCTTGTAATTGGAATGAAACTGCATGTTAAATTGTAGAAGGTTCCAGTGAATAGGTATATTTTTTCTGTCAGCTTTGATGGTTTAAATATTGCCTCTCCTGCTGTTTCCTCTCCTTTCACCAAGCCCTGTTTTTTTGTTTGTTTGTTTGTTTGGTTGGTTGGTTGGTTTTTGGTTTTTTTGTTGTTGGGGTTTTTTTTTGTTGTTGGTTTTTTGTTTGTTTGTTTTTTTCAGATTGCATGGCCCAAATGCTTCTTCTGGTCTAGCTTTTTAAGAAGATATTTTCTTTTCCAGCTAACATCTGCTCATCTTTTTTTTAAGTACAGGACAGGTTTATACTCAGTACATTCTCTGAATGATGTACCTTGAGTAAGGACTTAAAGACCTCAGGAGGGCAATTAGTAGTAGTCTGTAAAACTCCCTTTCAAAATCTCTTTTCACAAGTCATCCCATCTGACTGTGTCTGCTTTTAGTGAGGTGGCTTGTGAAAAAATCTGAGTAGGTTTGTCTTGCAGAAAAAAAAATAAAAAAGAGATGATTTATAGCTTTGTCCTTAAGGAGGAAACAGAGAGGAAAAGAAGAAAGTATAAGAGAGACCAAAAATTAGTTTTAGACATCACTTTTACTACCAACATCATTCTTAACTTCCGTCTTGCAATTTGATGATACAGCTGAAGCTTCACTGCTCAGGACCTCCTATCATGAGAATTTGTGCATTTGCTGGAACATATAATGTGACAATTGACTGTAGTCCTCTCACTGACTGGCACATAAAAGCTAGCATGGTTTTCTTATAACAATGGACATTCATGCTAGGGTTTTGAAAGATAATGAAAATCAGAATCTCAAAGGATAACCACACCTTGAAGGGAAGAAAATGACAGAATGGGACCCTATGGTGTGAAATTTTGGTTGACCTTTCTAGGAAGCAATATTCTAAATAAAACCAGATGAAAACGGAAGAATACAAAACTGATTAAACACATTCATGGATTGTGTGCTGGTTATGTCATTAATATGATTTTTGGAACTACGTTCACATCTTTAGGCTTTTAAACTATTATTTTGTTGCTAAAAAAAAAGAAGGAATAAACTAGACTACTGAACTGTGATATGCATATGATGAATAGCTAGCATACAAGTGGCATGATAATGACTTGGGGCTGTTTACACTTTCTGAGAAATGGCTAGGGAAGGATTGAGAGATTTTATGCACCAGGGACCATTTCCAAAATAAAAATATGTAAGAGTCTGAATGAGGTTTTGCTTGCCTCTTCTGAGGACAAGTCTCCAAAAATGTTACGGGAGTTTCTCAAACACCTCTGTATTCCCTTAATCTATGATTTAGTGGTGTGACACCCACCACACCCTAAAAGCAAGGACCATTAGTTTCACACTGTTAAAATACCACTATAAAGGGATAAAATATTCCAGATCTTTAAGCTTAAGAAAACAGGAAAAATGAAAGTTGTAATGTCCAGGAGCCAATACTTCACAGTGTGAATATTGCTTTCTGGGTTACTTTATGGCCATCGCTTTTAGGTACCATTGGTAGCTAGTCTTGGAAGCTTTCTATATTTCTGTGGTAAAAAGTTCGTTGTAATTATTAGCTATTCAGTAATTTAGAATCATAGAATCATAGAATGGTAAGGTTGGAAGGGACCTCAAGGATCATCTAGTTCCAACCCACTGCCGTAGGCAGGGACACCTCCCACTAGTACAGGTTACTCAAGGCCTCATCCAATCTGGTCTTGAACACCTCCAGGGAGGGAGCAGCCACAACCTCCCTGGGCAACCTGTTCCAGTGCCTCACCACCCTCACTGTAAAGAACTTCCTCCTAACATCTAGTCTAAATCTCCCCTCTGCCAGTTTAAACCCATTGCCCCTTGTCCTGTCATTGCAGGACCTTGTAAATAATCCCTCCCCAGCCTTCCTGTAGGCCCCCTTCAGATACTGGAAGGCTACTATCAGGTCCCCTCGAAGCCTTCTCTTCTCCAGGCTGAAGAGCCCCAACTCCCTCAGCCTGTCCTCATAGGAGAGCTGCTCCAGCCCTCTGATCATCTTTGTGGCCCTCCTCTGGACCCGCTCCAACACTTCCATGTCCTTCCTGTGCTGAGGGCTCCAGAGCTGAACACAGTACTCCAGGTGGGGTCTGACAAGANACTTGGCCTTGTTGGATCTCATGAGATTGGCCTGGTCCCACCTCTCCAACCTGTCCAGGTCCCTCTGGATGACATCCCTACCCTCTAGCAAGTTGACTGTGCCACACAGCTTGGTGTCATCTGCAAACTTGCTGAGGGTGCACTCCATTCCTCTGTCCATGTCACTGACAAAGATGTTAAAACAGCACTGGTCCCAGCACCGACCCCTGAGGGACACCACTTGTCACTGGTCTCCAGGTGGACATTGTGCTGTTTATTACCACTCTCCGGGTGCGCCCATCCAACCAATTCCTTATCCAACGAGTGGTCCACCCATCAAGTCCATGTTTTTCCAGTTTGATGACCAAATTTGTTCATTATCTTCTTTCTTTTTTATTACTACACTTCTAATTTCTGTTTGTTCCATGCCTATTCATGTAGCTTTAGATAATCTTTAGGTGTAAGCACCTTTCAAAATTGCATTTCATTAGCAAGACATATGATAACTGATTTTTACATTCTGCTCTTTCCCACCTGCACATTTCTTAACTTTATTTTCGGAGAACACAGTGCTAACATCTTAACTATAGTATCCTCTTTATTACTTTCCTCTTTCTACATTGGCAATACCAAATCACAGAATGGTAGAGGTTAGAAGTGACCTCTGGAGATCATCTAGTTCAACACACCACACCTTCCTCCCAACCCCTGCTAAAGCAGATACACCTAGATCAAATTGCATAGGAATATACCCAGGCAGGTTTTGAAAGTCTCCAGAGTAGGAGACTCCATAACCTCTCTTACCACCCTGTTTCAGTGCTCCATCACCCTCAAAGGAAAGAAGTTTCTCCTTAAGTTCAAGGGGTATCTTCCATGCTCTATTTTGTACCAGTTGCATCATATCCTGTCAGTGGGCACCACTGAAAAGAGCTTGAACCCTTCCTCTTTATCTCCAACCTTTTAGATAGTTACATGCCCCTGCCTAGGAAGAACTCAATACATTCGCATGAAGACCAATTTCACTACTTCAGCTTGCTGGTCTGTCTTCATTAAAAAGTAGTTAGTCATCCATCACAGCACTTCAATAATGAGTCATGTCATCATGTTTCTGTGATGATGACTAAGTTATAACTATTCTGCTGCACCATGGCTTCTGACTCCTCTTGTTCGTTGGTCATGCTGCCTGCATTGCTGCAGATGCATCTGATGTGGACTAACAATTTTCACCCCTTACACTGGCATGCTACCTATAGTTCACCTTTGATAAGCCTGTTTTTTCCCCCTCTGAGCCTAGTTTAAATCCCTCTTGATAATATCTTATAACTGACAGGGAGGAATCCTTTTCCCTCTTTGAGACAGCTACACCCTGTCTGTCACCAGCAAGCTCAGTGTCATGTAAACCTTCCCAATGATCAAAGGAATCAATGGCACCAGCTTCTGAACCACATGTTTATTGACAATGTTATTTTGTTGCTTTCAGTATTCCTCCCTGCCGCTGAAGAGATTGAGGAAAACACTACCTGTGCTCCCGATGATTCAAATAATCACTCCAGGGCCCTGAAGTCTCTTTACATTACATTTTGACATCCATCCCCATCACTTCCAATCTGCATAATCAATA
>VWZE01021535.1:0-22144 GCA_013396675.1 Eubucco bourcierii
GCTTGGCCTGGGGGAGCTTGGAAGGTCTCTTCCCACCTAAAACATTTTATAACTCTGTGATCCTATCATACACTCTGGCCAAGGATGTAGCAGGGCTCAGTGATGTGTTCCAATCTCCTTCAGCTTTCCAGAACATGAATTCCAAAAGGAAAGCAGAGACTTGGAAGAGAAACAGAAGGCAGCTGGTAAGTGCCTTTCACCTACCTGGAAGTGTCCTCTGCTGGGCTGCAGCAGCCAAGGGGCAGAGGCCTTAAGCCCCTACTTGGTTCTCAGCAGTGCTGGGATAGAAAGATTCCTGCTTTTCCTCTTTTTAAAAGAGGAGTGACACCACTTTGGCCTTCACCTGCTGTCCAGCTGCTGACATCTGTCCCCAAGACAGCACTGCCACAGCTACTTCCAGTGGTGCCTGCTGCCTCCCAGCTGAGCCACACAGTTCTTGGCACAGCCAAGGCCATGCTCAGGCAGTGCTGAGAACCAAGAAGGGTTCTGCCCCACTGCCCTGCTGGTATTCCAAGGCTCCTTCTTTGCAGAACCTGAAGGGGCTCCAAGAAATCCAGGCAGGGATTTTTGACAAGGGCCTGGAGTGCCAGGATGAGGGCCAGTGGCTTTGAGCTGGGAGAGGAGAAAATCAGAATGGAGATGAGGAAGAAATTGTTGAGAGTGTGGGTGGGGAGAGACTGGCACCAGTTGCCCAGGGAGGTGTTTGAGGCCAGGCTGGATGAGGCCTTGAGTAACCTGGGCTGGTGGAGGTGTCCCTGCCCATGGCAGGGGTTGGCACTGGATGACCTTCAGTTCCCTTCCAACCCATTCCATGAATCTCTGACTCTGATCACATTGAGTTTTTGTCTCTTTGCTGAAGGATCTCAGAGGGGGTGAGGAAGGGGCCCAAAAAAAGCCTTGTGGGAGCTCCCACTCCTCTCTGCTGACAGCTGACTGCTGGTGTCTGTTGCAGGCTTTCTCTACTGTGGGCACTCCAGATTACATTGCCCCTGAGGTGTTCATGCAGACTGGCTACAACAAGCTCTGTGACTGGTGTTCACTTGGGGTCATCATGTATGAGATGTTGATTGGTAAGGGACCAGCAGTGCCAGGAGGCTGTGGTGCAGGACCTGGGTACAGTGGTGAGCTGGGTTTGGCTCCTCAGGGTGCCCACTCCTAGCCTGGGCTGTGAGGTCTCTTCTGGTAAATACAGGAGCTGGTTTTGTCCATCCTAAGAAGGACTCTCAGAGATGTTGCAGTGAGGCCAGAGGTGGCCACAAAGATGCTCTAAGGGCTGGAGCAGCTCTGCTGTGAGCACAGGCTGAGGGAGTTGGGGGGGTGCAGCCTGCAGAGGAGAAGGCTCCAGGGGGACCTCAGAGCTGCTGCCAGTGCCTGAAGGGATCCTGCAGGAAGGCTGCAGAGAGACTTTTGCTGAGGCCATCTAGAGACAGACCAAGGGGGAATGGGTTCAGAGCTGAGGCAGAGCAGGGTTAGAGTGGAGCTGAGGAAGAAGTTGTGCAGTGGGAGGGTGGTGAGAGTCTGGCACAGGCTGCCCAGGGAGGCTGTGGCTGCCTCCTGCCTGGGGCTGTTCTAGGCCAGGCTGGGTGAGCAGCCAAGTCTGGCTGAGAGGTGTCCCTGCTGGTGGAGCAGATGAACTCTGAGGTCCCTGGCCCCCGAAGCACTCACAGCTGCACCTCCCTTCCTTTCCAGGCTATCCCCCGTTCTGCTCTGAGACTCCTCAAGAGACATACAAGAAAGTGATGAACTGGAAGGAGACTTTGACCTTCCCTCCAGAGGTTCCAATATCCGATAAAGCAAAGGATCTTATTTTAAGGTGCCAGCCTTCTGGTTTGCCCACTTGGTCCAGTGCTGGGTGTCTTGTCTTGCACACTGTCCTGTGTCCCTCTCATAGCTTGCTTCATGTGACAAAAAGCTGCTGCTTGTGAGAGCTGCACAAGCAGCATGTGCTGAACTCCCTTCTCAAATACATTTGTGTCTCAGGGCTCATTTAGTAGATTTGCAGCTGAGCCAGGCCCCAAAGGGACTCCTCTTTGGTGCTGTTAAGTCTGGCAAAGCTGCCCCTCTGCTCTGCTGAGACCACACCTGCAGCACTGCCTCCACTTCTGGGGTGCCCAGCATAAGGACATGGAACTGTAGGAGTGGGTCCAGAGCAGGTCACAGAGATGCTCAGAGGGCTGCAGAGCCTCCCTGTGGGCACAGGCTGGGAGAGTTGGAGCTGTTCGGCCTGCAGAGGTCACTGGGGAGACCTCAGAGCAGCCTTGCAGTACATGAAGGGGCTCCAGGAGAGCTGGGGAGGGACTTCTGACAGGGGCTGGGAGTGACAGGATGAGAGGGGATGGATTTGAGGCTTGAGGAAGGCAGATTGAGACTGGAGATTAGGAAGAAATTCTTCCCAGTGAGGGTGGGGAGACAGTGGCACAGGTTGCCCGGGGAGGCTGTGTTCAAGGCCAGGCTGGGTGAGGCCTTGAGCAAGCTGGGCTGGTGGAAGTGTCCCTGGCCATGACAGGGATCTGGAACCAGATGATCTGTAAGGTCCCTTCCAGCCCAACCCACTCTGTCTGAATCCCATGCAGACAGGAATGTTTCTGCTCTGTATTTTGTCTGCCATCTTCCCATGGCAGCAGCTCCAATCCTCTTGCCACAGCACTGGGGAGAAACTTGTGTGAGGGTACTGGAGGCCTGGAGCAGGCTGCCCAAGCAGGTTGTGAAGTCTCCTCTGGAGACTTTCAAAGGCAGCCTGGCTGTGTTCCTGTGTGCTCTGCTCCTTCTCTCTGGCAGAGGGGTTGGCCTGGCTGATCTCTGCAGGTCTCATTCTGTGATCCCATGCCCTGGAGCACACAGAGCTGCTGCCCCAGAGCCTGCTGCTCCTCCATTGGTATTGTCAATCCCTGCTCTGTTCTCAGGGCAGGAGCAGAACTGTTTGAGCTTTTTAGGCTTTAGATGCTCTCAGTGGTCCTGAGCCAGCAGGGGCAGGTGACCCTCACCTCCTGCTTGTGGCCCATGAGCTGCCCCCACTGGCCATGACTCTGTGTTTGGCAGGGGGAGTTTTCACCCCTCTCCGTGTCTGTGGCAGGAGGCCCCAGCAGTGCCAGCTGAGGAAGCTCTCCCATCCCTGGATGGGAATGCTTTCCTTTTCATCCTTCCTTCATTGTCATTCTTCCTTCCATCCCAGATTTTGCTGTGAATGGGAGCACAGAATTGGTGCATCTGGTGTGGAGGAAATAAAGAGTAACCCATTCTTTGAAGGGGTTGATTGGGAGCACATCAGGTAAGAAGCTTTGCAGCAAAGCAAACTGCTCTGAGTGGTTCCTCTTCAGCCCAAGGGAGCAGCTTGCCTGGCCCAAACATCTCTGCAGTTGTTTGCTTCCTTAGCTGGAGCTTTGCTGAGCTTTAGGTGCCTTCAGTCTTTGGTTCTGTGAGGAAATGGGAGGTGGCTGAGTGCTGCTGTTGGGATCTTAATGCTGCCACTGCTCTCCTTGGCAGGGAGAGGCCTGCTGCCATCTCCATAGAAATCAAAAGCATCGATGATACCTCCAACTTCGACGAGTTCCCAGAGTCTGATATCCTGAAACCGACAGGTAAAGGCTCCCAGTCTGCATGGATCCAACCCTGCCTGCCTGCCCTGGCCTGGCAGGCAGGGAAAGGCTCTTGCTGGGTGCTGGGGGAGCTTCAGTTGGTGCCCAGTTGTTAGCTGCCAGGGCTCTGAGAGCTGTGGTCTGGGTTGCAGGAAATAGGATGCAGATAGGTGAATGATGTGGGGAGCAGCCTGGGAAAGGGCATCTTGAAGAGGGAGGAGTGGTGCCAGCAGCCCCAGGTCCCAGCAAGACCTCTTGAACCCAGTGCTGGGAGTGCCCCTTGGCACTGCCTGATTCCTGCCAGCAGATCTGAGGCTTGGCACAGGGGTCTGGTGCAGAAGGGGTTGGTGGCACAGTGGTGTGGTGCTGAAGGGGTTGGTGTTTGGCTGCTGACCTCTGAAGGGTTCTTGTCTTTGGGGGTGTTCAGGCAAGCTGTGGCCATGGCACTTGGGGACATGGTTTAGTGGCCATGGTGGGGTTGGTTGGACTGGGTGAAAAGGGCACCAAGGCTGGTGAGGGGCCTGGAGCACAGCCCTGTGAGGAGAGGCTGAGGGAGCTGGGGGTGTGCAGCCTGCAGAAGAGGAGGCTCAGGGCAGACCTCATTGCTCTCTACAGCTACTTGAAGGGAGGTTGTAGCCAGCTGGGGTTGGGCTCTGCTGCCAGGCACCCAAGGACAGAACAGGGGACACAGCCTCAAGCTGTGCCAGGGGAGGTCTGGGCTGAGTGTTAGGAGGAAGTTGTTGCCAGAGAGGGTGATTTGCACTGGAATGGGCTGCCCAGGTTGGTGGTGGAGTGCCCATCCCTGGAGGTGTTTAAGAGGAGGCTGCATGAGGCACTGAGTGCCAGGGGTTAGTAAATGAGAAGCGTTGGGTGATAGGTTGGACTCTGTGATCCCAGAGGTCTCTTCCAACCTGCTTCATTCAGTGATTCTGTGATCTGAGAGGCCTTTTCCAGCCTGGATGGCTCTGATTTGTGTGCCAGAGCATGGCCACACTTGCTCCTTGCCTGTGCAAACACCACATCAGCACTTCCTGCCTGGGGCTGATGAATGACCTCAAATGCCTGCACCGATACCGATCCCTAAGCAGCCTCCCCACCCCCTCAGCCCCCTCTGCCAGTGTTTTGTAGGAAATTTGGGATCTCCAGAGGCTAATTTGATGTTTTGTTTTGTTTGTTTGTTTGTTTTTTTTCCCTCTCTTCCCTGTCAGTGGCAACAAGCAACCACCCAGAGACTGACTACAAGAACAAGGACTGGGTTTTTATCAACTACACCTACAAGCGTTTCGAAGGCCTGACAGCCCGAGGGGCAATCCCATCCTACATGAAAGCAGGGAAGTAAATCCCTGGGACTTCTGCTGAGCCATGGAATTCTCTCCTTGGACTTTGGGCTTTATACCCATTAAAGAACTTGGGTTTTTATATATATATATATATATATATATACTTGAGGGCTCTCAGCTCTTGGAGTCTCCTGCAGGTTCCTGCTTTGTTACAAACCCTGCTTGTTCCTGAGGAGGTTTTGCTTTATTGGAAAGAAATTCCACACCCAACCTGCCCCATCCCTGCTCTTTCAGGAGCAGGAGTTTTTCTTGTTCCTATTTGAAATTCTTTGCCCTCAGGAGGTGAGGGCAAAGCCTTCTCCTTGCCACCTGCTGCTCACAGGCAGACTGTTTGCCAGCCCTGCGCAAAGCGACGAACTCCATCTGCCAACTCTGCTGCTTGAGGACTTCAGGACAGAGGAAACAAAGCAATAATTATAGCTGGAACTCCACCACTCTGCAGGAAGCTCTCCTAGAAGGACACCACTGGGATTGCCTTAACCTTAGTTTGCAGTGCTGGGTTTGAAGCTGCTGCTTGGAAGCCTCTTGAGTCGCCTTTCTCACCCTCTGTGGCAGTGCCCTCCAGCTGCCATGCACTTTACTTTTGGTACTGAGATGCAGATAACTTTTGGGACAGTGACCCTCAAACCATCTAAATGTTTGAGTTTGTTTTTTGGGTTTTTTTTTTTTAGGATTTTTTTTTTAATATAAATTAAATCATTGTGCAACAGATTTTCTTTTCTAGACAGCCACAGGAGACCTGAGGCCACTTTCCCGCTCAGCGAGCACCAGCAGCCTTCGGCCCCTGCCTGTCAGAAGGGAGCCAGAGACAGTGACAAAGCCTGCAGCTGGCAGCACAAAGTGGACCCAGGATTAGAGCAGAGAAGGGAGGGAAACTTGTTTGAGCTGGTCCTCGGTGGGTGCCCTGGGCACAGCTCGGCTTGGGCCTGGGCACAGCCTTGGCCCCAGTTCGGCCTTGGGCACAGCTCGGCCTTTGGCCTGTCTCGGCCCTGGGCACAGCCTTGGGCTCAGCTCGGCCCTGGCCACGGCTCGGCCCTGGGCATGGCTCGGCCCTGGGCATGGCTCAGCCCTGGGCGCAGCCTTGGCCCCGGCTCGGCCCTGGGCACAGCTCAGCCTTGGGCACAGCTCAGCCTTGGGCACAGCTCGGCCTTGGGCCCTGGGCACAGTCTTGGGCTCAGCTCAGCCCCGGCTCGGCTTGGTCCCGGGCACAGCTCAGCCTTGTGCACGGCTTGGCCCCGGCTCGGCTCGGCCCCGCCCCGGGCACGGCTCGGCCTTGGGCACGGCTTAGCCCCGGGTCAGCTCAGCCCTGGCCCTGCGCACGGCTCGGCACTGGGTCGGCTCGACCCTGGGCACAACTCAGCCCTGGGCTTTCCCGGTCCTACTGCTGCCCTCTTGTGGCCGCTTCCGAGATCTGCGCCTTCGTGGCTGGGAGGCAGAAGCATCTCCTGTGGCCTTTTTGCTTTTGGCTTGGAGCAGAAGAATTGGACCCTTCCATGAGGCCTCTCTGGCTTTTCCTTACAGGGCTGCTCTCGTCACGGCTCAACTGCCTGTCCCTGTACTCTGCCAAAGAGATGGTGCCTGGCAAGGTCACTTTGGGAGCAGTGGAACTCACTGTGCCCGCTCTCTGATGCTTGCCTAGGGTCACTTCAAGCAGTACCTCCAGTTTTGAGCAGGTTGCTCTCCAGGAGAGCCCCTAAGTGCCTTTCCTTGCCTCAGTGTCCCTCAGAACACAACTGCATTTTGGGAGGGAGGATTCTGCCTCTGCTGAGCTTTTCCTAAGTCCTCTTCCTCACTGAGCTCCATATTCTGTCCTTAACTCTGCATTTCCAGGGGCCAGATGGAGTTTGGATTCCAGGCTTCCATTCACAGTTTGGTTTGGTTTGAAAAACAGGAATTTAACAGAAATTAGGCTTCTAAAAGTGATTGGAACTGGCCTGAGTCCTTGCAAGTTTTTATTGCAGCTGAGCACAGCCAAACCCAACCCCAAACAGTTGCCTGTGTAGACACCAAGTGGGAGCAAAGTCTCCCAGGAAGAGGAAGGCTTCAGTCATCCTCAGTCCCAGCTTCCCTAGGTGAGGAAATGAAGGGAAAAGGCTTTGTAGTGAAATTTCTTTTTAGTAGGTGCTCTTAGGGCATCTTTAGCTAGAAGTGTTTCAAATTGAGTTCCATCACAAGGGACTGCTTCATCATCTTCATCATCCTAGAATAGCTTAGGTTGGAAGGGACCTCAGAGATCATCTGCTCCAACTTCACAACCAGACTTGGTTGCTTAAGGCCTCATCCAGCCTGGCCTTGAACACCCCTAGGCAGGAGGCAGCCACAGCCTCCCTGGGCAGCCTGTGCCAGGCTCTCAGCACCCTCCCACTGCAGAACTCCTTCCTCAGCTCCACTCTAACCCTTCTCTGCCTCAGCTCTGAACCATTCCCCCTTGGCCTGTCTCTAGATGGCCTCAGCAAAAGTCTCTCTGTAGCCTTCCTGCAGGATCCCTTCAGGCACTGGCACCAGCTCTGAGGTTCCCCCTGGAGATTTCTCCTCTGCAGGCTGCTCCCCTGCAGCTGCCTCAGCCTGTGCTCACAGCAGAGCTGCTCCAGCCCTTGGCTCATCTTTGTGGCCTCCTCTGGCCTCACTCCAGCAACTCTGTGTCCTCCTGCTGGGAATGTCAGACCTGAAGGCAGGATTTGAGGTGATGTCTGAGCAGGGCAGAGCCAAGGGCCACAATCCTCTCTCTCACACAGCTGCTTATTAGGGCACTGAAAGCACTGCTTAGAGCTTGGCTAGGGTGAGAACCTGTTGGCATCCACCCCTTGTGTCCTGGCAGTTCTGTGAGTTGCCATCAGCATTTCAGCTTCAGCTGGCAGCAGCAGGTTGCCTGTGGTCAGCAGGGCAGGCTCTGCCCAAGGGCTAACTGGAGGCATGAGCTGTTGGGTCAGGCTTTTACCCAGCTGGCACTGGTGCCAGTCAGGAGTCCCCTTCTGCTCCCTTCTGTTGACAGATTGCTGCCAACTTCTCACATTGCTCCACCTCCTTGTCCTGCAGTTCCTTCTGCCCACTGGAAAATCACAGAGTGTTTGGGGCTGGAAGTGACCTCCCGATATCATCCAGTCCAAGCACTCTGCCAGACCAGGGTCACCCAGGGCAGGTCACAGCAACACATCCGGGGGGGTTGGAAGCTCCCTAGAGGAGACTCCACAACCTCTCTGGGCAGCCAGAGGGCTCCACCACCCTCACACCAAAGAAGTTTCTTCTCCTCTTGAGGTGGTACCTCCCGTGTCCCAGCTTGTACCTGCTCCTTCTACCACTGGGCACCACCAGACAGAGCCTGGCACCTCCATCTTGCCCCCACCCCTCAGGTATTTACAGACATTGACCAGATCCCCTCTCAGCCTTCTCCAGACTAAATACAGACTAAACTGTTCTTTCACAGCAGAGATGTTCCAAGTCCCTTCCTCATCCTTGTATCCTCCATTAGTCTCTCTCCAGCAGTTCCCTGCCCCTCTTGAACTGGGGAGCCCCACACTGGACGCAGCAGAGCAGGGGAGGAGCAGAACCTCCTTTGCCCTGCTGGCCACACTCTGCAGGATGCCATTGGCCTGGGCCACAAGGGCACAAAAACGTTGCCTTATAAAGCAGTGAGGAACTTCAGGGGTACAAACCCATTGGCAAATAATCAACAGCTGAGAAACTGCCTTAAAATAAACCCACCAGAACCTTCTGAAGGTGCTTGCTGGTGGCTCAGGAGGCAGTAAGGGTAGCAGCTGCAATGATGAACTCTTCACTGGAGGGCCTGGCAGGTTTAGTTTCATGGATACCAAAGATTCACAGCACGGGGATGGTTTGGAAGGGAACCTCAAAGCTCATCCAGCTTCAACCCCCAGCCGTGGGCAAGGACAGCCTCAAGCAGCCTGACCTTGAGCACCCCCAGGGATGGGACAGCCACAGCCTCCCTGGGCAGTCTGCTGAACCCCCAGGGAGGGGACAGCCACAGCCTCCCTGGGCAGTCTGCTGAACCCCCAGGCTGTGTTTGCTGGGTCATGTTCAGTGCCTTTCAAAGCCTTCTGAAAGCTCAGAGGCAGTCAAAGAAAGGACTAAAGGTGAAGGTTGCCAAAGGCAGAAGGAGCAGTTGGGGACCTCAGAAGCTCTCCAGGGGCAGGTTGTGGATGCCAGTTGAGGTTGGAGCCTTGCCCCAGTGTCTCCTCTCCTGGACCCTCCTTTCTTTGCCTGCCACTTCCACCTGCCCTGCTAGAGCCAAACATTTTCCTTAGCTGCTGGTAAATATTTTTCTAGCTCATTTAGAAAGCTACAACCAATTGCTGGCCTTGCAGGAGCAATTCCAGGCTGAATTCCTCCTGGAGCTGGAGGGGAGTTCCCATCCTGCCAACTTGCCCTCGGTCTCATGCCTCACCCAGAGCTGCACTCAAGTGTTTCTTACCACTGTGCCCTGACTCTGCCTTGAGCTGTAAACTGGGAACAAACAAACAAAAACTCTTCTGTAAATGGGTGGAAGCTGTTCTTAAATTGCACTGTCGAATGTGGCAGGGGGAAAGACATAGTTTGTGTGTTGCTGGGGGAGCCAACTTCTGATGGAGCCATCTTTGTGTCAATAAAAGCCTCTGAGGGAGGAGGTTTGCTGCTGTGGTGTGGTTTGGGTTTGTTTTTTTGGTCTGGGGTGTGTGTGTGGAAATCTCTCAGGTTTGAGGTTGTTTTCCAGAGCTGAAAGTGATATTGTTGGGATGGATGAGCTGGAGCTGGAGAGGTAGCCTGAGGAGGGTCCTGCAGCTGGGTTGGGGTAACTCTGGATAGCAATCCAGGCTGGGGTGGGGATGATTGAGAGCCTTGCAGAGAAAGGCTTGGGGGTGCTGGTGGAGGAGAAGCTGGAGAGGAGCCAGTGATGGGCAAGGCCAAGGGCAGCCTGGGTTGCATCCACAGGAGCCACTTCCACCAGCACAGCTTGCTCAAGGCCTCCTCCAGCCTGGCCTTGAACATCTGCAGGGAGGTTGTGGAGCACAGAAGCACCGAACGTGATCAAAGATCACGTTCGGTGCTTCTGTGCTCCACAACCTCCCTGGGCAACCTGTGCCAGTGTCTCACCACCCTTGCTCTCAAGAATTTCTTCCTCATCTCCACTCTCACTCACCCAGCTCAAAGCCATTGGCCCTGTCCTGGCACTCCCAGCCCTTGCCCACAGTCCCTCCCCAGCTCTCCTGCAACCCCTTCAGTTACTGGAGGCTGTTCTGAGGTCTCTTCTCGATGCTGCACAGCCCCAGATCCTGTCCCCATGAGGGAGGTTCTGCAGCCTCTGATCATCATCATCTTGGCCTCCTCTGGGCTCTCTCCAGCAGCTCCAAGTCCTGCTTGTGCTGGGGGCCTCAGAGCTGGAGGCAGTGCTGCAGGTGGGCTCTGAGCAGAGCAGAGGAGCAGAATCCACTGCCTCACCCTGCTGAGTCTCACTTCTCTTGATCAAACTCCTCTGGCACCCCAGCCCCTGCCCATTCCTGTCCCCCACAGATGATCAGACCCCTCTGGCACCCCAGCCCCTGCCTATTCCTGTCCCCCACAGATGATCAGACCCCTCTGGCACCCCAGCCCCTGCTCATTTTTCCTCTTCCACAGATAAAATAACTCCTGAAGGAGCCAACCAAGCCACATATAATTTATACTTTAATAGAGAAACCATACAGCTGGAGTTGATCCACACCACAGGTACCACTTGGGGCTATCCAGGGTGAGACACAAGTGGATGTTGTACCTGAAGGAGGTGACCACAAGAGGAGGAGGAGAAGCAAACACCTTTTCTTTTTTTTAGGATTTAGTGTTCCAATGGATCTCACTTAAAAGAAAAAAAAACCAAAACCCAGAAGTCATCTTTAATTCTCTGGGAAAGCCAAAATCCCACTTTGAAAAGCTCACTGTAGTTAGAGCTGCATGGGAATGATGGCAGCTGGGCACCTCCACCCCTTGCACAGAGACCACCAGGCTCCTCCAGGGCACTGCCAGTCTCCATCCCTCAGGCAATGGCCTCTGGCAGGGAGGTGCCTGTGCTCAGCTGGCTGAATCCTCTCTTTTTCAAGCTTTGCTCTGCACCAGCTCCACCTTCAGCTGCTCCACTTAGGGCACCAAAACCTCTCCAGGCCCACAGGAAGGCTTTGTAAGGCAGCTCTGACCTACAGTCTCCAGCTGCTAACCAGGGTGGGGTTAAGCAGCCCCACAAGGAGCTCCAAGCTGCAGGCACAGGACCAGGAACCAGCTGGGCTCCAGGGGCACCAACTGAGCAAAACCAGGCTGGGATGAGGCTGCAGCTGCAGCCACAGCTTTGCTGGGCCCCAGGACACAGCCACAACCTCAGCCTCAGCCAGAGAATACTCAGAGCAGCAAAGCAAAGGTTCTGACCAGCCAGGTGTATTTGGCTGCTTTACTACTGGTACAGGCTGCCACAGGCTGCTTTTACTACTCTTCACAGGCTGCTTTTACTAGTGGTATTCCTCTCCTGCCTGACAGCAAATTGGTGCAGCCAGTTCCAAAGTGGGCAGGAAGCAGCTGGCCCTTCACAGCAGAGTGCTGCTGGGAGAGTCTACAGAAATTCAGACTGATTAGGGTTTACAAAAGCAAATATTTTACTCAGGTAGTAAGCTGCTTGTACTGGGAGCTCCCCCACTGGCTTTTTTATTTGTCTCAGCAGGAGGATGGAAGAGCCAAATGAGTTTGTAGGCTGCAGAGTCAGCTCTGGAATGCTTCTTACCTCAATCAGGCTACCAAACACATTCACTTTGTTGGTAAAATATCAACTCCTGTTTGGCTTTTTTCCTTCAGCTACTAACTTGGGCCAAGATCCCTAAATCCAGGGGGATTCCAGCTGAGAGGGAAGTACAGATGGGAAATTCCTGCTTCCTATTGAACTGGTCCATCCTTCCCCAGCAGAGCAGCAGAAGTTGCTGGCTGCAAAGCCAGGTGGCAGTGTAAACACGTTCCTCCAGGCTCAGGCTTCTGCTGTCACTGCTCCACAGGCAGGAGCTTCGCTGTTGCCAACCGTGCTACATTTCTGCTGGCTGATGAAAGAGCAGCATCTGTCCTGCTCTGACGTTGGGTCCTTTGTAGCTTGATGATCACAAAAGCAAAGCTAAGTGCCTAATGGTAAAGGAAAGCTTTGTCTTGACAGGCCCAGGATCTCCTCTCTCTCCTTTCTAAATGCTTCTTTCTGCTCCTCTGTCAGAAGCTCAGGTGAAGTATTCAGCACCCGGCAAGCTGGAAGCCTTTGGAGTAGAACCAAGCAGCAGAGTTCCTTGGTGTTGGAGGAGATGTTGCTCTGCATTGCACAGTTAAAGACTATGAAGTGTTGCTCTTTATTAACATGCTTGGAATATGAGACCTGTAGTGAGAGCAGGAAGCAGGACAAAGCACCTGGCAGGAGTCTCTGCTCCATCACGAGGCTGAGAGGTCCTCACCTCCAGCAGGACCAACCCCGCCCTGAGCCACCACTACTCTGGCAGGTCGTTAACAGCCATCTGGGAGAAGGGGGCATTGAGCCTGTCCAGTTCATCTACTTGTGGGGGGTGATGCATGATAACCTCGTGGTCCTCTGAGACATCATCCCCCACTGTCACCAGGTTGGTCAGGGACTTGCTGCGCACGCACTGGAAGTCGACGTGGCGGCTCTTGCCCTCCTCCTTCTCCCAGGACATCTGGATGAAAGGCCTCTGCACGTAGTTGTAGATCACCTCTGAGCGGCCCCCAGGCCTCCTCTTCACCTTCTCCTTACAGGTGGGATACCCTGGAAACACAGACAGCAGTCAGGGCCGCTGTAGCCCTCTGGCTGGCAGCCTCCTTGCAGATGGGGCAGGCAGGAGGGGCTCCGTGGGTAGAGGTTTGGAGGGGATTGGAGCAAAAATGCCAGGGAGTGGCACAGGCTGCCCAGGGAGGTGATGCAGTCCCCATCGCTGGAAGGGATCAAGAAAGGTGTGGGACATGGCACCTGGGGACAGGGTTTAGTGGACATGGTGGTGCTGGATTGGTGCTGGACTTGGAACTCTTTCCATAGAATCACAGAACAGCTTAGGTTGGAAGGGACCTCAGGGATCATCTACTCCAACCTCCTCTCAGCCAGACCTGGCTGCTCACCCAACCGGGCCTTGAACACCCCCAGGCAGGAGGCAGCCACAGCCTCCCTGGGCAGCCTGTGCCAGGCTCTCACTGCAGAACCTCTTCCTCAGCTCCACTCTCACCCTGCACTGCCTCAGCTCCAAACCATTCTCCCTTGGCCTGTCTCAGACCCCCTCAGCAAAAGTCTCTCTGCAGCCTTTCTGCAGGATCCCTTCAGGCACTGGCAGCAGCTCTGAGGTTCCTCTGGAGCCTTCTCCTCTGCAGGCTACACTCCCCCAGCTCCCTCAGCCTGTGCTCACAGCAGAGCTGCTCCAGCCCTTGGCTCATCTTTGTGGCCTCCTCTGGCCTCACTCCAGCAGTAATGTGTCCTCCTCCTGCTGGGGCCACCAGAGCTGGAGGCAGGATTGGAAGTGAGGTCTGAGCAGGGTAGAGCCAAGGGGCACAATCCCCTCTCTTGCCCTGCTGCCCACACTCCTCTGGCTGCAGCCCAGCACACAGCTGCTCATTAGGGCACTGAAAGCACTGCTTAGAGCTCAGCTGGGGTGAGAATCTGTTGGCATCCACCCCTTATGTCCTCCTCCTGCTGGGGACACCAAACCAACTCTGATTCCATGACTTAGACAAACTGTCCCACCCCACACCTTTGCCTTGCTTGCTCTTCTCCTGAGGCTGCAGGCCTGTGTGCAGTGCCAGGAGGGTGAGCAGACACCTTCAGTGAAAGCCTCCCAGAACCCAGCACAACATTCCCTGAGCTCCCTGCAGGAATGCCTGGAGCAGCAGGTGGGTGAGTTTGGCTCCTGTTTCCCACTGCCTCAGTCCCAGGGACCTGAGCTGGGACATGCTGCACGTCTCTCTCTCCCCCTTCACTTTTCGTCCCCCTGGCCAATTTCAGAATGCCATAAAGGTGATGCAAGCCGGACAATAAATGGTGAGGGAGGCAGGGAGCAGAGCAGAGAGTGCCTGGAGGGCAGAGGAAGGCTGTGAGGGTGGGGTCAGCTGGCTGAGGGCCCGCAGCTGCAGGCCTTACCTTCAATGCCGATGCGGATGTTCTTCAGGCCTCGCTCCTTCAGCACCGCCTTGGCCACGTCCCTGTTCTCGATGTACTTGAAGAACCTGTAGAGCTTGGAGCTGTAAAGGACTGCAGAAACACAGAGGGTGGTCAGCAGCTGCTCAGGGGGAAGTGCTCCCTGCTCCTGACATGCTCAGCTGGCAAGCTGATAAAAAACAGGTCTGGTTTCCAAGCACTACTTCAGGTGCTTGTTCTCACCACTGCCCTGAGCGGGCAGCGAACCCTCGTGGCCAGCAGTGGCCTGAGGGGCAGGAAGCGGCCTGTGGGCAGCAGGGCCAGGGAGGGTCTCCTCCCCCTCTTCTCTGCCCCAGTGAGGTCACAGCTGCAGTCCCAGGTCCAGTTCTGGGCTTCCCAGAGAACTGCTGGAGAGAGTCCATCTGAGGGACTGAGCACAAAGCTGCTGAGGGGCCTGGAGCAGCTCTGGGAGGGGCAAAGGCTGAGAGCCCTGGGGCTAAGCCTGCAAAAGAGCAGCTCCAGAGGGGAGCTGAGCAGTGCTCAGCAAGAGCTAAAGGAGCTGTGGGGGGCAAGAGCCTGGGGCCAGACGCTGCTGAGTGGTGCCCAGGGACAGGCCAAGGGCGATGGACACAAAATGGAGCCCAGGAGGTTCCATCTGCGCAGTAGGAGAAACTTTGGTGTGAGGGAGCTGGAGCCTGGAGCAGGCTGCCCAGAGAGGCTGTGGAGTCTCCTCTCAAGAGTTCCCAACCTCCACTGGCCACTGTGCCTCTGGGCAAGCTGCTGTGGGTGCCCTGCTTGGGGATCCCTTCCAACCCCACCATGCTGGGATTAGCTGCACTTCTTTGGTGGGGGTAGTGATACAGAGCAGAGTCTGGATGGTGAAGGGTGTGTGAGAGAGCCAGGAACAGGCTGAGGGAGAGGCAGCACTAGAAGGAAAAAGCCCAAGGAGTGCTGCCACTGCCAGGGGCAGAGCAAGGCTCTAAGCCCTCAGTATCCTGCCTCCAGCAGCAACCTGTCCAGAGGAAGGGACCATGCAGGACTCCAGGTGCCAGCATCTCCTCCTGGCAGGAGGCTGCTGTTGGCTACTGCCCTCACAGGCAGGTGTCTGGGTAAGTGCTGAGGGCAGCCCCAGCACAGAGCCTTACTCTGTGAGTACTCCTCCCCCATGGGAGGAGGATGATCTTCATCCCAGTCCACCGTGTCCTCGTCAGTCAGCACCACGATGTGGCACTCCCTCTCCCCCTTCCGGGCACTGTCCACCATGATGGGCAGGATCAGCTCCTCCAGGTAGGTGTCAAACTGCTTGTGAGCACCATCGTTGGAGAGCTCATGTAACAGAGCACCTGAGAGACAGAAAGCAGAGGGGGAGCCTTTGGCTGCGTTTCCCCAGCAGCCTGCAGCCTTCTTGGGGCAACCAGCAACAGCCTCCAGCTGCAGCTGCAGGAGACTGCAGTGCAAATGGGCTGCAGAAGCAGCACTGCATTGGCATCACAACAGCCCAGCCAGGCCCCCCCAGGGCAGCACAGCACCCACAGCCTGCAGCATCAATTTGGGAGGATATCCAAAGTGAATTTCCAGCAGCAACCTGCCCATGAAAGAATATTTTGCTTGCTTTGCCATCATACAGCAGAGAACAAGGCAGGAAAATCCAGTGCAGGCCTGTGCTGTGACACCACAGAGCTCATTTCAGCACAGATCTGCCTATATTTAAAGAACTTTTTGGGTTTTTTGCCAGCTTATCCCCCAAATATCTGCTCACAGTTGGATCCCTTCATGACCAGGAACTCTCTGCTGCTCTATAGCTCTGGCACCTTTGGTCCTTTCATGACCAGGAACTCTCTGCTGCTCTCTAGCTCTGGCACCTTTGGTCCATTCATGACCAGGAACTCTCTGCTGCTCTCTAGCTCTGGCACCTTTGGTCCTTTCATGACCAGGAACTCTCTGCTGCTCTCTAGCTCTGGCACCTTTGGTCCATTCATGACCAGGAACTCTCTGCTGCTCTCTAGCTCTGGCACCTTTGGTCCCTTCATAACCAGGAACTCTCTGCTGCTCTCTAGCTCTGGCACCTTTGGTCCATTCATGACCAGGAACTCTCTGCTGCTCTCTAGCTCTGGCACCTTTGGTCCCTTCATGACCAGGAACTCTTCACTGCTCTCTAGCTTTGGTACCTTTGGTTCCTGCTCTGCACATCATTATTCAGGATTCTCTGGTACAATTTAACCCTTGTGAGGAACAAGTTCTGCACCATGAGGCTGGTGGAACATTGCAGCAGGTTGCTCAGGGAGTTGGTTGAAGCCTCATCCCTGGAGATATTCACAGTCAGGCTCAACAAGGCTCTGAGCAACCTGCTCCAGTGCAGGATATCCCTGGAGCAGATGACCTTTGGAGATCCTTTCCAACTCAACCCGTTCTATGAACTGATAACTGCACTGATCCAGGATGAGAGTGCTGAGTACCACACAGATGAGCTCCTAAGAGCCAATTTCTCTCCATACTTACTTAAATCTTGGCATTTGATTGTGTTGAAATCAAAGTTTATGCAGAGGTAATCGCAGGTGTCCCGGAGGTCTGGGATGGAGATCCCATCAGGGCAGTTAATGATGCCTGTTTTGTAATAATCCTGCAAACAAAAGGAGCTTTAGGTTTAGGAGAGCAAAATTAAGACCAGCTTTGGAGTCTGGATTATTTTTAACGACTTCTTTTGTTTTGTTAACCAACAGCTGAGAGTTCCAGAGCTCTCTATAGCCTCTGGAAGAGGTTGTGCAGAGAAGATGTAGAAGATGTGGAAGTTACAACTCTGGAAGTATTCAAAGTCAGCTTGGATGAGGCCTTGAGCAACCTGCTGCAGTGGGAGGTGTCCCTGCCCACAGCAGGGACATGGAACTGGATGAGCTTTAAGGTCCCTTCCAAACCATTCTAAGCCTCTACGATTTTTTTTTCTCCCCTCCCCCAACCACAATGTAAAGCAGTAACAAAAGAAGGTCCCAGGGGGTGTGCAGATGTCTGGGAGCTGCACATGTGCCACAGAGATTTGGGGGTTGGGGGTTTATGTTTTCCCCAGCCTGCAAAGGTCTCCTTACCAGCACAGTGCGGAACACGGCGGAGCTGATGCCCTCTGCGATCTCATACTCTCCCTTCTCGTTGGGCCTGGTGAAGTTGTATTCCCTTCCTGGGCCAAACATCCTGAGCAGAGAAAAAGCCAGGTCAGTGCACAGGCTGCTCAGTGCATCCTTTCCTGGAGTCCTGCTGGGCAATCAGTCCCCCATCCCACAGCAATGTGCCCCCTCAGGCCCAGGAAGGCTGAGGGTACTCTGAGGCACACCGAGAAGAGTGTGGCCAGCAGGTCAGGGGAGGTTCTCCTCCTCTCTGCTCTAAGGAGGACACATCTGGAGTACTGAGTCCAATTCTGGGCTGCTCCCCACGTCAAGAGGGACAGGGATCTACTGGAGAGAGTCCAGTGGAGGCCATAAGGATGATGAAGGGGCTGAAACCTCTGTCTGGTGAGGAAAGGCAGGCACCTGGGGCTGCTGAGCCTGGAGAATCACAGCTGAGAGGGGACCTGATCAATGCTTAGAAATATCTGGGGGGTGGGTGGCAAGAAGGGGCCAGGCTCTGTCTGTGAGGCGCCTCTCACAGATGAGAGGGGACCTGATCAATGCTTATAAATATCTGAGGGGTGGGAGGCAAGAAGGGGCCAGGCTCTGTCTGGTGAGGCTAGGCTCTGTCTGTGAGGCGCCTCTCACAGATGAGAGGGGACCTGATCAATGCTTATAAATATTTGAGGGGTGGTGGGCAAGAAGAAGGGGCCAGGCTCTGTCTGGTGGTGCCCAGTGATAGGACAAGGGGCAATGGGCACCAACTGGAACCCAGAAAGCTTCAACTCAACAGAAGGAGAAACTTCTTTACTGTGAGGGTGCTGAAGGCCAGGAGCAGGCTGCCCAGAGAGGCTGTGGAGACTTTCAAGCCTCACCTGGATGTGTTCCGGTGTGACCTGCCCTGGGTGATCCTGCTCTGGCAGGATGGACTCAACCTTTGGAGGTCCCTTCTCAACCCCTACCTTTCTCTAATTCTAGGTGCAGGGAGGTTAAACCCGAGCAGCAGTGACACACACAGAGCCATCTGACACCTGCACTCCAAACTCTTACACAGAGCTAAGCCAAGAGCTGTGGCAGCTCAGTCCAACAGCTGCACTCTGCCACTGCAGCTGCTGCACTGCACAGAAGCCCCAGCTCAAGAAGCTCTTTCCAGTGAGGGTGCTGAGACACTGGCACAGGTTGCCCAGGGAGGTTGTGGGGCACAGAATCACAGAATCTTTGATCACATTGGGTGATTCTGTGCCCCACAACCTCCCTGGAGGTGTTCAGGACCAGGCTGGATGAGGCCTTGAGTGACCTGTTCTAGTGGAAGGTGTCCCTGCCTATGGCAGGGGGTTGGAACTAGATGATCCTTGAGGTTCTTTCCAACCTAAACCACTCTATGATTCAACCTTGGGGCAGAAAACACTCAGGCCACAAAGGCCTTTCACTGAGGCTCTGCAAGATCACCACTGCCTGCCTCCTGATCTCTTCTTTTACACCACAAGCTGAGTAATCCAACCAGAAACCTCTCTCCTCTTGGTCAGAGAGGGGTGGAAAGGCTGGAAATGAAGAAAAATGAGGGTGGCATCAGCAGGCTCCAGCTTCTGAACCCTCACAGGGGAGTGAGAAACTTCTTTTATGGGAGAGCAGCATAAGATAACAGCAAGAAGTGGGGTGGAGCAGTATCATGTTCCCCTTTCTGGGAGGGAGTTTATCAACTGTGAACAGAAGAGCTGCTTACAAACCCTGGGAGAGAAGGCAGAAGGAAACTGTGTTCAGCTAAAAGCAGGAACTGGCTGAGGGCAGGGGTCTGAAGGGACAGTATTGTCTAGAAAAACACCAACTCTCTGAATTTGGTTTTGTCTTGAGGCCTCATACACAGCCCAGTTCTGAATCAGGTCACAGAATCACACAATTGTTTGGTTTGGAAAAGGCCTCTAAGATCACTAACTCCAACCATCAACTCACACCTCCATGGCCACTAAACTCTGACCCCAGGTGCCATGGTCACACTTTTCTGGCACAACTCCAGCCATGGGGACTCCACCACCTCCCTGGGCAGCCTGTGCCTTTCCCTGACCACTCTTGCAGCAAAGGAATTATTTTCCTCATGTCCAACCTAACCCTCCCCTGGCACAACTTCAGGCCATTCTGTCTCATTCTATCATCTGAGACTAGGGAGAGGAGACCTGCTGAGCCTAGTGGTGAAGTGTCCCTGCCCATGGCAGGCAGGCAGGAGCAGATGATCTCTAAGGTCCCTTCCAACTTTTTATGTTAGAAGGTGTTTCTATGATTCTGTGATGATTTTATGAGCTCACACCTTACTCCAGCCTCCTTTCAGGGACTTATCCTAGGATCACAGGATATTAGGGGCTGGAAGGAACCCAAAGAGAATCACAGAAATGTTAGGGCTGGAAGGGACTTCAAGGATCACCTAGTTCCAACTCCCCTGCCATGGGCAAGGACACTTCCCACTAGATCAGGTTGCTCACAGCCCCATCCTGCCTGGCCTTAAAGACCTCCAGGGTTGTAGAGCCAGAAGGTCTCCCCTCAGCCTCATTCCCTCCAGGCTCAACATCCCGAGCTCCGTCAGCTGCTCCTCCCCAGCCCTGTTCTCCAGACCCTTCCCCAGCTGAGCTTTGCTCCATTTATCAACCACTTGACCTCCCTGAGGTAGGCTGAAGCCAGAGGCCATGACTCACCTGCCCAGCATGGTGTCAGGGTGAGCAGTGAAGATCTGCGGGTTCACTGCAAAGCGAGTCCCATCCACCACCAGTGTCACCTTCTCTGGAGCTGCTGTCTGGGGGCTGCTGCTGGAGGGCAAAGAGCCGCAGCCATGGCGCTCCTGGCTGCTAAAGTATTCTGCCTGCCTCTTGCTGCCATCTGGGCAGTGGCAGCTGTGGGCATCTTCAGGAGCAGGCAGCATGCTGCAGGGCTGGGAGCTGGCTGGGCAGGCAGGCTGGCGGCATTCAGAGTCTGAGCCTGGGAGAGACATAGGGGAGCAGTGCAAGAAAGCAGAGACAACTGAATGAAAAACTTCGTGTGCTGATTTGAGGCTAACTGCAATATTTTAACGAGACAAATTAGATTATTGGCTGTGAAAAGAAATTAAGCATGTCTAGATTACCCATTTGTTCTGCTGGGGCACATAAAAGCAAGGACACAAAGAGAGACAGGGAGTCTCTACCTGGACCTGCACATTCCCAACTAATCCTTCTGCTTCCAGCATCCCTTGCTGACCTTTCCAGCTCACTCTGCACCTAAGGGACATTCTGAGATAAGGGAGGGGGTGGAAAGAAGGTGTAATGGTAGTTGGGAGCCCCTCCAGGGCACTCTGGCTGCTGGGAGGGGTCTTGTATTTCTGTATGACTTTTAACTTGCATATCACTGCCTATAGCTGCAAGCATCTGTAACGCACCATGTGCACCTGCTTGTAAACTGCGCTAAGCTGCAAACATCTGTAACGCACCGTGCGCACCTGCTCATAAACTGCACTAAGCTGCAAACATCTGTAACGCACCGTGCACACCTGCTCGTAAACTGCGCTAAACCGCAAACATCTGTAACGCACCGTGCGCACCTGCTCATAAACTGCACTAAGCTGCAAACATCTGTAACGCACCGTGCACACCTGCTCGTAAACTGCGCTAAACCGCAAACATCTGTAACGCACCGTGCGCACCTGCTCATAAACTGCACTAAGCTGCAAACATCTGTAACGCACCGTGCACACCTGCTCGTAAACTGCGCTAAACCGCAAACATCTGTAACGCACCGTGCGCACCTGCTCATAAACTGCACTAAGCTGCAAACATCTGTAACGCACCGTGCACACCTGCTCGTAAACTGCGCTAAACCGCAAACATCTGTAACGCACCGTGCGCACCTGCTCATAAACTGCACTAAGCTGCAAACATCTGTAACGCACCGTGCACACCTGCTCGTAAACTGCGCTAAACCGCAAACATCTGTAACGCACCGTGCGCACCTGCTCATAAACTGCACTAAGCTGCAAACATCTGTAACGCACCGTGCACACCTGCTCGTAAACTGCGCTAAACCGCAAACATCTGTAACGCACCGTGCGCACCTGCTCATAAACTGCACTAAGCTGCAAACATCTGTAACGCACCGTGCACACCTGCTCGTAAACTGCGCTAAACCGCAAACATCTGTAACGCACCGTGCGCACCTGCTCATAAACTGCACTAAGCTGCAAACATCTGTAACGCACCGTGCACACCTGCTCGTAAACTGCGCTAAACCGCAAACATCTGTAACGCACCGTGCGCACCTGCTCATAAACTGCACTAAGCTGCAAACATCTGTAACGCACCGTGCACACCTGCTCGTAAACTGCGCTAAACCGCAAACATCTGTAACGCACCGTGCGCACCTGCTCATAAACTGCACTAAGCTGCAAACATCTGTAACGCACCGTGCACACCTGCTCGTAAACTGCGCTAAACCGCAAACATCTGTAACGCACCGTGCGCACCTGCTCATAAACTGCACTAAGCTGCAAACATCTGTAACGCACCGTGCACACCTGCTCGTAAACTGCGCTAAACCGCAAACATCTGTAACGCACCGTGCGCACCTGCTCATAAACTGCACTAAGCTGCAAACATCTGTAACGCACCGTGCACACCTGCTCGTAAACTGCGCTAAGCTGTAAACATCTGCGACACTCCGTGTGCACCTGCTCATAAACTGCAAACATCTGTAACGCATCGTCTGCACCTGCTAGTAAACTGTGCTAAGATGCAAACATCTGTAACGCACTGTGTGCACCTGCTCATAAACTGCAAACATCTGTAACGCATCGTCTGCACCTGCTCGTAAACTGCGCTAAGCTGCAAACATCTGTAACGCACCGTGCGCACCTGCTCATAAACTGCACTAAGCTGCAAACATCTGTAACGCACCGTGCACACCTGCTCGTAAACTGCGCTAAGCTGTAAACATCTGCGACACTCCGTGTGCACCTGCTCATAAACTGCAAACATCTGTAACGCATCGTCTGCACCTGCT
>VWZE01021535.1:22277-72261 GCA_013396675.1 Eubucco bourcierii
CATCTGTAACGCACTGTGTGCACCTGCTCGTAAACTGTGCTAAGCTGCAAACATCTGTAACGCATCGTCTGCACCTGCTCGTAAACTGTGCTAAGATGCAAGCATCTGTAACGCACTGTGTGCACCTGCTCATAAACTGCAAACATCTGTAACGCATCGTCTGCACCTGCTTGTAAACTGTGCTAAGCTGCAAACATCTGTAACGCACTGTGTGCACCCGCTTGTACACTGTTCTAAGCTGCAAATACAAAGCTTCATTCCTTCACTTGCAGCTGGCTTAGTTAGCCTGCTTAATCTAGTGGGAGGGGGAAACTCCAAAGCCACTACACTTTAGGTCTGCACACTCAAGTGTGCCCAGCAACTCCAGGGAGGGTCTCCTCCTCCTCTACTCTGTTCTGTTCAGGTTACAGCTGCAGTCCAGCATTCAGTTCTGGGCTGCCCAGTCCAAGAGCGACAGGGAACTGCTGGAGAGAGTCCAGAGCAGGCTGGGAAGCTTCTGAGGGGCCTGGAGCAGCTCTGGGAAAAACCCTGGGGCTGAGCCTGCACAAGAGCAGCCCCAGAGGGGAGCTGAGCAGTGCTCAGGAAGAGCTAAAGGAGCTGTGGGGGGCAAGAGCCTGGAGCCAGACTCTGCTCAGTGGTGCAATGGGCACAAACCAGACCCCAGGAGGTTCCACCTGACCAGGAGGAGCAGCTTCTTTGGTGTGGGGCTGCTGGGTTTACAGTCCCTGTGACAGTTTCACAGTCCCAGTTAAAGCAAGAGGGATGCAGCGAGTAAAGAGCAGGAGGGCAGCAACTGAACAAGGCCAGAGACACAGACACAAATTCCCAGCACTGACACCTCCCCCACAGCAAAGCTGGAGCAAAGCTCACATACTAGAGGTGGTTTATGCCAGCAGAGCTTGATGTCTGGTCCACGCTTTTGTCAAGCTTCTTGCAGTCTGTCAGGGACAACCTCAGCAGGAGCTGCAAGGTGTCTGGCCAGGACATTGCCATATGATGACCTTGCCCAGACAGCAAGACACTAAACTTTGCTGTGGATCTTTGTCCTTTAGGCCACCCTGCAAAGTCAGACTGGAAAAATTCCCACTCATAACATCCCTCAAAAAAAGCAGCAACCCTCTCTTACAGGTGACCAGAGGTAAAGGCTCCATCCTTACCCTCAGTCCTGGGTAGTGCAGCAGGGCTGTGACCTCCCAGCACCACGTTACTGCCTTCTGCCTCAGGGACTGCTACTGCTTTGTTTTCCAGAGAGAAAGAGGCCTCCTGACTTCTTGCCCAGTCTGTCCCAGCAGCACAGGTACCATTCATGCTGGGCCTCCCTGCTGTCACGAGCTGCTGGCGTTTCCTAAGAGAAGAGCTAGGAGAGAAGACACCAAGTGGTTAGTTTGGGAAGGAACTGCCTAGCAGGAAAAACTGAGTCCATAAGCAAAGTCCTTCAGGTTCCAGAGGTGTTTCTTGAGGTATCACAGAATGGCTGAGGGGGAGAAGGGACCTCAGAACTCACTTACTCCACCTGCCCTGCCATGAGGAGGGACACTTCTCACCTAGACTTAGCTGCTCACCTAACCTGGCCTTGAACACCCCGAGGGAGGGGGCAGCCACAGCCACACTCTCACCACCCTCACACTGCAGAACTTCTTCCACAACTCCACTCTAACCCTGCTCTGCTTCAGCTCCAAACCATTCCCCCTTGGCCTGTCTCCAGATACCCTCAGCAGAAGTCTCTCTGCAGCCTTCCTGCAGGATCTCTTCAGGCACTGGCAGGCAGCTCTGAGGTCCCCCTGGAGCCTTCTCCAGGCTGAACACCTCCCTGTTCAAGGCCAAGCTGGATGAGACCTTGAGCAGCCTGTGCTGGTGGGAGGTGCCCCTGCCCATGGCAGGAGGTTGGCACTGCTTGATCTTTAAGGTCCCCTCCAAGACAACCCATTCCATGAATCTATGAGGAAAAAACATCCTTGCTGGGAGGACACAAACATCTTGGGAAGCCTTGGGAGGAGTTGTCCTTCAGCCTGTCTCCTTGTTGGGAGAAACACAAACAACCCTCTGGGACCGGGTCTCAGGAACTCTTTTCAATATTGAAAGAGAGTCCCTGATAAATGTGAGCTGCTGACACACGTCCTGGGAACAGGCTTTGCTCTGTGAGCTGCTGAGAGCTCTCCTAAGAGAACTTGATAAGCATAAAATCTACTTCTTAGGCCTCTTTATTTCAAGAGTGCTCCATGGCTGCAGCTCTGCCAACAAGCTCCCCTTGCACTGCCTGAACAATCCCTTGATTATTGAACACATCCCTCAGCAGAGAGGAGAACTGAGAGGACTCAGATCAAGCAGCACTTTATAGCCAGGCAAACAGCAGCTGTGGCAAGGGACACAGTGCACTCCAGAGCTGAGCAAGTCCCTGCTTAGGTGATGTCAAACAGCATCAAACACTTCCAGACTGAATTTGTCAGCAATCACAGAATCCCAGACTGGTCTGGGTGGGAAGGGACCTTTCAGGTTCATCCCGTCCTACCCTGTTGCACTCATCAGGGACACCTGCAGCTAGAGCAGATTGTCCAGAGCCGTGCTCTGGGGTGACCTTAGAGCAGCCTCCCACTGCCTGAGAGGGGCCTGCAAGAGAGCTGGGGAGGGTCTTTTGACAAGGGCTGGGAGTGCCAGGACCAGGGACAATGGCTTTGAGCTGTAAGGGGGGAGGTTGAGAGTGGAGATGAGGAAGGAATTCTTCAGAGCGAGGGTGGGGGAGGCACTGGCACAGGCTGCCCAGGGAGGCTGTGGATGTCCCCTCCCTGGCAAGTGTTCAAGGCCAGNCTGACTTCTTGCCCAGTCTGTCCCAGCAGCACAGGTACCATTCATGCTGGGCCTCCCTGCTGTCACGAGCTGCTGGCGTTTCCTAAGAGAAGAGCTAGGAGAGAAGACACCAAGTGGTTAGTTTGGGAAGGAACTGCCTAGCAGGAAAAACTGAGTCCATAAGCAAAGTCCTTCAGGTTCCAGAGGTGTTTCTTGAGGTATCACAGAATGGCTGAGGGGGAGAAGGGACCTCAGAACTCACTTACTCCACCTGCCCTGCCATGAGGAGGGACACTTCTCACCTAGACTTAGCTGCTCACCTAACCTGGCCTTGAACACCCCGAGGGAGGGGGCAGCCACAGCCACACTCTCACCACCCTCACACTGCAGAACTTCTTCCACAACTCCACTCTAACCCTGCTCTGCTTCAGCTCCAAACCATTCCCCCTTGGCCTGTCTCCAGATACCCTCAGCAGAAGTCTCTCTGCAGCCTTCCTGCAGGATCTCTTCAGGCACTGGCAGGCAGCTCTGAGGTCCCCCTGGAGCCTTCTCCAGGCTGAACACCTCCCTGTTCAAGGCCAAGCTGGATGAGACCTTGAGCAGCCTGTGCTGGTGGGAGGTGCCCCTGCCCATGGCAGGAGGTTGGCACTGCTTGATCTTTAAGGTCCCCTCCAAGCCAACCCATTCCATGAATCTATGAGGAAAAAACATCCTTGCTGGGAGGACACAAACATCTTGGGAAGCCTTGGGAGGAGTTGTCCTTCAGCCTGTCTCCTTGTTGGGAGAAACACAAACAACCCTCTGGGACCGGGTCTCAGGAACTCTTTTCAATATTGAAAGAGAGTCCCTGATAAATGTGAGCTGCTGACACACGTCCTGGGAACAGGCTTTGCTCTGTGAGCTGCTGAGAGCTCTCCTAAGAGAACTTGATAAGCATAAAATCTACTTCTTAGGCCTCTTTATTTCAAGAGTGCTCCATGGCTGCAGCTCTGCCAACAAGCTCCCCTTGCACTGCCTGAACAATCCCTTGATTATTGAACACATCCCTCAGCAGAGAGGAGAACTGAGAGGACTCAGATCAAGCAGCACTTTATAGCCAGGCAAACAGCAGCTGTGGCAAGGGACACAGTGCACTCCAGAGCTGAGCAAGTCCCTGCTTAGGTGATGTCAAACAGCATCAAACACTTCCAGACTGAATTTGTCAGCAATCACAGAATCCCAGACTGGTCTGGGTGGGAAGGGACCTTTCAGGTTCATCCCGTCCTACCCTGTTGCACTCATCAGGGACACCTGCAGCTAGAGCAGATTGTCCAGAGCCGTGCTCTGGGGTGACCTTAGAGCAGCCTCCCACTGCCTGAGAGGGGCCTGCAAGAGAGCTGGGGAGGGTCTTTTGACAAGGGCTGGGAGTGCCAGGACCAGGGACAATGGCTTTGAGCTGTAAGGGGGGAGGTTGAGAGTGGAGATGAGGAAGGAATTCTTCAGAGCGAGGGNTAAGGTCCCTTCCCGTCCAAACCATTCTACAAATCTATGAACCTACAGGAAGCCAAACATTCAGCCCTGCTGAAAATCCATCTTGGCCAGGCCAGTGCCATCTTCCTGCCTTCTGTCCACTCTTGGCATGCTCAAATGCACCCCATGTGTCAGCAGAGCTGAGGTCAGTGACTCAGGATCCCTCCAGCACACCTGGCTGAGAAAACAAATCCCCAAAGCAGCCTCCGAAGGTGACAAACCTATTGCAAGAACACAGTTCAGCAGTGAAACCAGGACACAAAGACTTATGAGGGCCATGCTCATGCCTGAACAGCTTACAAACTTCCTGGGCTCCTTTCATGCCCAGGATCAAGGTGAACTACCCCGTGCTGAGAATGGGTACCTATAAATAATAATTAGCAGGATTCATCTGCAAAGCTCTTCACAAAGTGCTGGTTGTGCCAACAGGGCTGGGAAGGACTGCAGGGAAGCTCTTTATGAGAACTAACAGGGGCACAGAAGAAGAGATCTCTTCAGCAGCAGTCACCCTGATTGCCCAAGGCTTACACTGACTTCCAGCACCTTCACTGCTGCTGTGCCCCAGCAATTACCCCATGGTTAGAGGACAAACACTAGCAGCTTCCCAGTTTCTTCTGAGGTGTCTTTCCATGCATGTTTCTACCCCATGGTAAGCATAAACCTGCCAGTACCATGGAACAGATCCTGAGCAACCTGACCTCACTGCCCAGGAACTTGTTTGTATGTTCAGGACCAACCTCTCTGCAGCTGAGGATGGGCACAGACTCTTTTCAGTGGTACCCAGCTGCTCTGGTGAGACCTCACCTGGAGCCCTCTCCACCCTCCAGAGCCCTGGATGCCCTCTCCAGCACTGTGTCCAGCTATGGACCCTCAGCACAAGAGAGACATGGACCTGCTGGAATGGGTCCAGCGAGCCCACAATGATGATCTGCTACAGGGATGGGCTGAGACAGTTGGGGTTGTTCAGCCTGGAGCAGAGAAGGCTCCAGGGAGACCTTAGAGCTGCTTTTTGAGATCTGAAAGGGACCTACAGGAGGGTTGGGCAGGAACTCTTCCCAAGGGCTTGCAGTGACAGGGAGAGGGGAAATGGTTTGAAACCAAAGCAGGGCAGAGTTAGGTTGGACAGCAGGAGGAAGCTCTGCACAGTGAGAGTGGTGAAATACCCAAACAGGTTGCCCAGGGATGTGGTTGTGGCCCTGTCCCTGGAGACATTCAAGATCAGACTTAATGTGGCCCTTGGCAGCCTGGTCTAGTTGGAGGTGTCCCTGCTGACTGCAGGACAAGCTGACCTTGGAGGGTCCCTTCCAACCCACTGCAACCTGTGATCTGTGAACAGACTTGCTGGCTTCTCACTTTTTCTTGTATTCCTTGTTCCTTAGCCTTGGGATTTTTGTCTTAAAAGATCTCTTCCAAAACATTTTAGGTATTGAGGCCTTCAGAGCTTCTCAGAAACTTCAAAGAAAACCCAGTGGGAGTTGAGCTGTCAAACCCTTCACAGAGCAAAGGCCTTTACTACAACATCTGACAGCTCGGGCACTGCTTGGCTGTCAGCTGGCACCACAAGAGGGAAGTTATAAGGGAGTGAAAATTGTAGAAGTGAGGAATCTCCTTGGGAGCAGCGAGGAGCAGCCAGCACAGAGTGACTCAGATGGTCACAGCACTCCAGACCACAGCCTAACCACCAGGGCCTAAATATGACTCCAAACAACTCCTTTTTAAGGTGACAACACTTCTTGAAATCTCCAAACCCATTGCCATCTACAATTATTCTCAGCAGGGTGTGTGTCTGACCTAATTCTCCAGTCCCTGGCTCTGGAACTTGCTGTATTCTAACTCTCACTCCAAGGCTCTGGGGAAAGGTTTCTCCAACGATATCCTGGGAACATGTCAAAAGCTTTTCTGAACATAAAAGCAGGAGAACAAATGAGCCCATGGCAGGGGTGGGTGTGGAACTGGCTGATCTTTAAGGTCCTTCCCAACCCAAACCATTCCATAAATCTATGAAACAGCAGAGAAGGGCACTGGGAAAAAAAGAAACAACCTTCCAGGCTGTGCCTGCTCCAGTCTCAACAGAGCCTCCCTCCAGTCTCAACAGTCCCCTGGTCTTATGCTCTGCTTTGTTCCCAGTAAGAGGGAAACCCAACCCCATTAGCAAGTGGAAACAGACACAACAGGTAGAAATTTTGCCTGTTAAAACACATCTTCAGTGCAAGCTGTGTAACTGCTCTGCAGTTTAAAACACAAGGAGCTGCTGTTCCCTTCACAGGCTGCTTGGAGCAGACACAAGCCCAGCAATGTTCTGCTGCAAAGGAGCTGCAATGGCACTGGCAGCACTGCACAGCTCACAGCAGAAGAGAGGCACTTCCAAAGCCATGCCACATCCTGCTTCCAACTGACACCCTCCACCCCCTCCAGCTTTTGGCCAAATTCTACAGCCTTGAAACCTTTTAGGATTCAGAAGGTTTCTCATTCACTTGCAGCTGGGGGTTCTGTGTTTCTCTTGAAAGTATTTTTCCAGCGGTCAAGGTGGGCTCCTTGCTCACTGTTTCTCTGCTAAGTAGAAGAAGGTCTGTTTAGCACATCAGTTATCCTCTTCCAGAAGGCCAGGACCCACATGGGAGATCTCAGCTAAGCAGGGAAGACAGAATCATAGAATGGTAAGGTTGGAAGTGACCTCAAGGATCATCTAGTTCCAACTCCCTGCCATAGGCAGGGACACCTCCCACTAGCACAGGTCACTCAAGGCCTCCTCCAACCTGGCCTTGAACACCTCCAGGGAGGGAGCAGCCACAACCCCCTTGGGCAACATGTGCCAGTGTCTCACCACCCTCACTGGAAAGAACTTCCTCCTAACATCCAGTCTAAATCTCCCCTCTGGCAGTTTAAACCCATTGCCCTTTGTCCTGGCATCACCAGACCTTGTCAATAGTCCCTCCCCAGCCTTCCTGTAGGCCCCCTTCAGATACTGGAAGCCTTCTCTTCTCCAGGCTGCAGAGCCCAAACTCTCTCAGCCTGTCCTCAGATTAGAGCTGCTGCAGCCCTCTGAGCATCTTCGTGGCCTCCTCTGGACCCGCTCCTACAGTTCCATGACTGGCACAAGGGTCTGAGCCCCAGGTGCTGCTCTGTGTGGCTGAATCAACCCAGGGATGCTGAAGGCAGTGTGGGATTTGGTCTGATGTTGGTTGCTCATTGGTACCTTTAGATTTGCCTGAAGCACAGGAGAGCAACACAAAAGTGCATTCATCCAGGTGGCATCAGACAGAAAATCCACCTGCACCTTTAATATCCCTGCTAATGCTCCTCACCTCATTTTCTGCTGCAGACACAGACAGAAGCAGGCAATAAAAAGCTGATTTCTAGGCTGAACTGGCACAGACACCTCACGAAAGGCTGTGAAGTGACTCTGTCAATGGACAGAGGAATCATTTTCCATCCGGTTTCGAAACATACACAGAAAAGAATGTGCAGCAGAACTGCAGCAGTGCAACCTGCAGGCTCTGCCAGGAGACAGCCAGGAGCTGCTCAAACGCTGGCTTGTGCCCTCCCATTTTGTGCATAGTGCCTCACTGTCGGCACAGGCTGAGAGAGCTCCTCCTCCACCTGAGCCTGAACAGAAATCCCCTGTTTCTACAAGTGCCATTCAAATCTGCAGCCTGCTCTTGATGGCTCAACACTGCACACCCAGTCCTGGCTTTAAGACTCGAGGTTACCAGCCAGGTCCTCTCAGAAGGGCCAGTGACTGCTCTCCATGGGGACAGCTCAGGCTGCTGCTGCTGGCTCTGCCCCACAGCATTGCTTTTGCCAACCTAGAATCACCAAGACAAATCACAGGATGGTTTGGGTTGGAAGGGGCCTCAGAGACCATCTGCTCCAACCTTCCCGTACCATGGGCAGGGACACCTCTCCGCTAGACTTGGTTGTTCAAGACCTCATCCAGCCTGGCCTTGAACACCCCCAGGCAGGAGGCAGCCACAGCCTCCCTGGGCAGCCTGTGCCAGACTCTCACCATCCTCCCACTGCAGAGCTTCTTCCTTAGCTCCACTCTAATCCTGCTCTGCTTCAGCTCCAAACCATTCCCCCATGGCCTGTCCCTCAGCAAAAGTCTCTCTGCAGCCTTCCTGCAGGATCCCTTCAGGCACTGGCAGCAGCTCTGAGGTCCCCCTGGAGCCTTCTCCTCTGCAGGCTGTACTCCGCCAGCTCCCTCAGCCTGTGCCCACAGCTGAGCTGCTCCAGCTCCTGGAGCACCTTTATGTCCTCCTCTGAACTCACCCCAACAGTTCTGTCTCCTTCTTATGCTGGGGACAGCAGACCTGGAGGCAGTTTTGGAGGTGAGGTCTCAGCAGAGCAGAGAAGCAGCAAAAAACAAACACCTGCAGAAACTCAATGAGCTTTACTAACCCGAAGTAAGCTACTGCAGGCTTCCCCAAGCAGGACAACTACAGCATGGCAACGTCCTCAGCTGGAAGATACTCAAGATGAGGCTCAAGAGGGCAGCCTGATCTAGCTGAGGATGCCCTGCTTACTGCAGAGGGGGTTGGACTACATGACCTTTGGAGGTTCCTTCCAACAAGACCATTCTGTGATTCTAAGCACACCCAGCAGCGCCCTGCACTGGGGGTCTCGGAAGGGAACAGGAACAGAGTGTGTGAATAAAGCAACAGCTTAAGGCTTTGCTTGGGTTGTTTCCACTCTCTGAGCACAACCAACAGCCTGTAAAGGCTGTCTGCAGTGTTCACTACTGGGTTTGAGAGGCACCTGAAAAAAAAAATCTACTTCCTTATATTTGATCCTCCTAAAGAGCTTCTCAAAACCACAACAATTGTGTTGGTGCTGTCTGAGTCAGTTCAGATTAGTTGATTAAATTCAATGCAATTAAGGCTGCCCATGCAAATGAATCCATCTCTCCTTTCCAGGCAGAAGGATGGAGTCTGGACATCTGACCAGGGTAAGGAGGAAAAACCCTGGTGAAAGATGAGCTGTTGTGAATGTGACCCAGGACCTTCTCTGGATACCGAGCTGGAAGTTTAAGCCAGGTGACATCTAGCATAAAAAAACCCAGCATGGATTAGGTTGGAAGAGACCTTTAAGCTCATCTAGTCCACCCCCTTGTGCAGTGAGCAGGGAGATCTTCAACTAGATCAGGCTGCCCAGAGCCTCATGCAGCCTGACCTGGATGGAATGGTGCCAGGGATGGGGCTTTTACCACCTCTCTGAGCAACCTACCTGTGAGTTCCACTTTGTCTTACTGGTAGATTAAGCTACAAACAACAGAAAAATCTCCAAGCAGCAGACAAAGGTTTTCCTCTGTACTCTGTTCCAGCAGTGGGAGATGTCCCTGCCCATGGCAGGGGTGTTGGAACTGGATGATCTGTAAGGTCCTTTCCAAGCCAAACTATTCTACGAATCTCTAAACTTCCTGCAAAACTACTCATGAGGCTTCCAGAACAAAAAAAAACAAACCAGAATGTAAAATGTTTTAGGAAAGCAGAAAAGCAAAACCTACCTTGTCCCTGCAGACTTTAAAATCCTATTTTGCCTTCTCAATGTTTCTTCCCAGGCAGGGAACTTTCTCTTGTTTCCAAACTCACACAGTTTCAGGTCCTACATCCACACCATCAGCAGTCAACCCTCTCCATTCTAAACTCTCCAGAAAGCAGAAGCACAACACCAGGTCTGAGGAAGCTCTAATCCCAAATCTAATCCAATTCCAGCCAGCAGAACCTCTGAAGAGAGATCAGCAACCCCCCAGCTGCTACAGCAGCTCTGCCAAGCACCCCCACACCCCCAGCTCCTCACTTACTGGCGGCTCATACGCTCCCAGTGCTCCCAGCACCAGTATCCCAAAATCCTTCTTTCCCAGAGAGAAGCACCACGTCCCAGCACTGTTTCCCAGTTTAAACTGTTTGTGCAGCGATGGTCACTCCCCCCACTCTGAGCCCAGAGGTCTGATTCATGTAAATATTTCAGTGTAAAAGTCCCCATCCCCCCCCCACCNTTTTTCAGGAGTTGCCTGACAGAAAAGGCAGTTTTCATAAACCCTTGATGCTAGTTGGTTAAACACACTCCTGCCACCCACCCCTTATACAGGCAGAAAGGAATTCTTCACAGCGAGGGTGGTGAGACACTGGAACAGGTTGCTTAAGGAGGCTGTGGATGCCCCCTCCCTGGAGGTGTTCAAGGTCAGGTTTCAGCTTTCCAGTACCTGAATGTGGCCTACAAGATTGTTTGCAAAGGCGTGCAGTGACAGGACCAGGAGTAATGGCTTCAAACTAGAGCAGAGTAGGTTGAGATAGGATGTGAGGAGCAAGTTCTGCACCAGGAGGCTGCTGGAACACTGCAAGAGGCCACCCAGGGAGGTGGCTGTGACCTTATCTCTGGAGATACTCAAAGTGAGGTTTGCACAGGACTCAGGGCAAACCAATCTAGTTGAGGATGTCCTTGTTGACTGCAGAGGGACTGGATGACCTTTGGAGGTCCCTTCCAACCCAGACTGTTCTACCATTCTATGGATGAGGCCTGGAGCAACCTGGGCTAGTGGGAGGTATCCCTGCCCACAGCAGGGGATTGGCACTAGATGACTTTTAAGGTCCTTTCCAATCCAACCCATTCTGTGAATGAATCCATGGATGAATGAGTTAGCAGCCTGAGTGTCTGACCATGTACATACAAATTCCCCAGTCCAAAAGTCCTTGGACTTGGACCCAAACCAATCTGCAGCGAGGGAGGATAAAATGAGCTGGTTTGATCTCCTAGTGCCCACGTGGGGGGCAAGATGAAGGTGCCAGGCTCTGCCTAGTGGTGCTCAGTGATAGCACAAGGAGCAATGGGTACAAGCTGGAATCCAGGAGGTCTCCTGAACATGAAGAGAAACTTGTTTGGTATGAGGGTGCTGGAGGCCTGGAGCAGGCTGCCCAGAGGGGTTGTGGATTCTCCTTCTCTGGAGTTTCCAAGCCCCCCTGGATGTGTTCCTGTGAGACCTGCCCTGGGTGCTCCTGCTCTGGCAGGGGGCTTGGACTGGATGACCTCCAGAGGTCACTTCCAGCCCCTACCACTCTCTGATTCTAGTGTTTTCTCCAAAGAGGTGCTGGGTAGAAGGTTGGATTTGATGATCTTCTTGTTTCCCAACCTTAATGATTCTCTGATTCTAAGCCAGACCTGGGTTGTTGAGAGCCTGCTGAAAGCCCAGGGTGACAGAGCAGCAGAATCAGAGCACAGATCACCAGAAGATGTCAGTTTTGACGCAAGCACAACCTGAAGGAGAAAACTATTTTCACCCTGACTCACAGTAGTGATAACCATGTGTGTGTGTGTGCTGATAAGTGTGAAAGTTTGACCAGTAAGCACACAGCACCTGACTAGATGAATGCCCTAAGAGATACCTCACTTAAAAACAAACAACTCAGCAGCAGGAAACAAGCTGTCACTAAATTACTAACTCGTGTTTGTACTCCACAGACGTACAACTTGTTGTTGCTTTTGGTCTGGGGATGAGTTTTGTATTCTTTAATGCCCTATTACCTGCTTTGTCTGGGTGCAGTAAAGCTGCTGGGAGTTTGCTAAAGGAAGGTAAAGGAAGAGCAGCAGTCTCTGAAGATGTTATTCCACATGAGGGCAGGTGGGTTCCCATCACTCAGGACTATGAAAACCCACCCAGAGTGCAAGATGTTCAGCAGCAAGGCAGCTTGTTACACCCTCAAAGCACACAGAGGAGCTGCACCAGCAGAGGGGAGACAGCAGAGTGCACGATGGAATCATCAACTCATAGAACCAGAGGCTGGAAGAGGCCTTTGAGATCAGAGCTCACAATCTCACAACTACTAAGCCACTATCACCAAACCATGCCCCTGAGTCTCTGAAACCCCTCCATCCACCCCTCCCAAGGATGGGGACTCCACCACCTCCCTATGCCAGTGCCTGAGAACCTTTGCTGGGAAGAACTTGTTCCCAACACCCAACCTGAATCTCCCTTGGCACAATTTCAGGCTGTTTCCTCTCGTCCTGCCACTTGCTGCCTGTGAGAAGAGACCAAGCTCCAACCTCCTTTGGGGTAGCTGCAGAGGGAGTTAACACTTCAGCTCACATGTGAGGGGCTGAACACACCACAGCCCCTCCTGTCTCCTCCACTACAGTGGCCTTACTGGAGCCAGGAGCTGCAGACAACATCTGAAGCCATTGCCGCCACCACCACCTGCCATTTTGGCCTGAAATGCAGGGTGCCAACGCCAGCACACAGCCTGCAGCACCACAAAGGATGAATAAACCTCCCTTTTTGCTGTTGGCACAGCAGTGTGGAGCCTCTTTACAGGAGGCTTGGGCACTAATCAGTGTGTTCTGAAACCCCCTTGTGGCTTAAGCCCAAGTGGCTGATCAGCAGAGGGACTGATCAGGCTAAACACCAATTCCTCACTGCCAGAGCTCTTAGTTTCCTACAAGAAGTCAGCTGCTGTTTGACTCCTATCAAAAAGCACCTCCTTGCCTCGACTCTTATTTTAGAAAGGCTGTGAGCAGCTTCAAACTCCACCTTCCTTCCTCCCTTCCCTGGAAGGGATCCCAGTAAGTAACTGCTCACTTATTCCCAGCTCATCTGCCACAACCCCAACTGCCATTCACCTTTAACCAATTGCACAGCGGGGCTGGAAATGCCAACAACGGATGGAGGAGGCTTGAATGTGGAATGCAGCTCTAGAAGCCTTTCACCAGAGCGATTTCAGAAGAGAGCATCAACAAACACCCCCAAAAACGGGGAAGCTGCTGACTGGTTAATGAAATGCAATTACATCTGCAAATAAATATGCCAGGCCTGAAAGAACTATGGTCAGGAGGAGCTCAGTGCTCACTGCTGTGCCTGAATGAGCTCTGATCACAGAGTGGAAAGGATAGGAAGGGACCTCCAGAGATCATCCAGGCCCCCCCCCCGCCCCTGGCTAAAGCAGTATCACCCAGGGCAGGTTGCACAGGAAGGCATCCAGGACCGTTTTAAAAGTCTCCACAGAAGGAGACTCCACAGCCTCTCTGGGCAGCCTGCTCCAGGCCTCCAGCACCCTCACACCAAAGAAGTTTCTCCTCCTGTCCAGATGGAACCTCCTGGGTTCCACTTTGTGCCCATTGCCCCTTGTCCTGCCACTGGGCACCACTGACAGGAGTCTGCCCCCAGCCTCTTGTCCTCCAGCCTTTATCTCTCGCTAAGCACCTCTCACATCCCCTCTTGGGCTGCTCTTCCTCAGGCTCTCAGCCCCAGCTCTCTGCCTTTGCTCCTCACAGAGATGAGCTGCTAAGTGATCTGCAGAAAAACAAAGCAGCTCTGCAAACCACCCCAGGTCATTCACACCAAGTTGCAAACCACAACCAAAAGCCAAGCAAACCCCAGGCCTGTTTTTCAGAGCTCAACCCCAGCCTGCAAGGAGCACTTCCAGCAACCCAAACCCAAACCAACCAGAAGGGTTCAACTAAGCACAACCACAGCTCTTGAGGAAAACACATCTTGATCTATTTTAGGGAGGCAACAGCAGAGGCTACAATTTCAGCTAGGTGAAGCCAACCACTTGGTGACACAAGGTGACAGAGGGCTGGCAACGTGACCCCTTATTTTCAAGGACTGAAAAACATCTTGCTCAAGGCTTCCAAAGAACTGTGGTTGAGGATGGTGCCTTGGCAGGACACCTCCTGCTTTGTTTACAGCTCTGGATCAATTTTGGGGCACATTAAGAGTAGCTCTGATGCTTTCTAAGAATATGCCAGCACATTCTTTACTATGCTTGACCTCTGATTCTGTCACCAAAATGTTTGCCCTACTGTCATGTTCCAGCAAAATTAGGCAGGGAGTGTTGCTGTGTTTTGTGGCTACTGTCATGTTCCAGCAAAATTAGGCAGGGAGTGTTGCTGTGTTTTGTGGCGGTTAAAAAAAAAGGGGAAAGACCACTAAAAAACAAGAAGTAAATACAGCATGGGGAAAGCAGAGACAAGAGCTGGTTCTGCACCTGCTGAGGTGTTTGTGCAGGGCAGAGGGACCTGCCTGGGCACTGACTAAACATAGAATTGTTTTGGTTGGCAGAGAGCTCCAAAATAGCTGACTCCAACCATCAACCTAAACCTACCCTGGCCGCTAAACCCTGTCCCCAAGTGCCACGGCCACACATTTCTTGAGCACCCCCAGGGACAGGGACTCCACCACCTCCTTAGGCAGCCTGTGCCAACCCCTGACCACTCTTGCAGCAGGAGGGTGCAGCTCCAGCTGCTTGGGGAGCAGCAAAGCCCTGGGAGTCTCCTGGCTGCCAACCTGGTTGGGCAGGGTTCGAAAGAGGTTTTCAGGGCAATTGTTATTTTTAATTCAGCTGTGACAGGCTCCTGCCTAAAGATAGCCCTGAGTGTCTGCAGCACTCTGGGTTGAGAGGCTATTTTCTGCAGTAATAAGAGTTTCATCTCTCAGAAATGCAATAATTCCACTCCACAGGCAGTGAGCTGGCATCTCCCTTGCCTCTCTGCAGCACCTTTAACACGGTCTTGGAATGACTGAAGAGCACAAAGGGAAGGCAGAGAGAGAGATGCCACAGGCAGGGCGTCTTAACCAGCCCTCCAATTCTGAAGCCTTTTAAAGGAGAGACTCACTGCATGAGCCTGGCAAGAGAACATTTTGTAACAGGGAGGTCTGACAGACAGGGCACCACTTAAATATAGCACAGCCCTAATGCACTGAGCTCTCCACAGCTCTGCAATTGCCAGCAGACAGAAATGCAGCTTGCCCTGTGCTCAGCCAGCACCAGCTGACAGCACTAAACTGGTTTCACTCCGGTATCTGACGCAGCAGATACAGATCAAACCACCCCAAACCCAGCTGTGTATCACTGCTCCTCAAGTCTGAGAGCAGTCCTGCATGGACAGCACTGCCTTGCTACCAAATGGAGTCAGAAAGGTTGGAAAAGCCCTCTAACAACATCCAGACCAACCATCAACCCAACATTGCCATGGTCACAAAACCATGGTCCCAATGGCTACCTCCACCTCTCTCCAACCTTCTTTCAGGGAGCTGTAGGGAGCAACGAGGTCTCCCCTACTCCCCAGAGTGGTGCTTACTGAAATGTAAAGAATCTGCAGCTCTTTTCTGCCCCCCGCAACCCCGAGGCGCTTCTCTTCTGCCCCCCGCAACCCCGAGGCGCTTCTCTTCCGCCCCCCGCAACCCCGAGGCGCTTCTCTTCCGCCCCTCTCAACCCCGAGGCGCTTCTCTTCCGCCCTCCGCAACCCCGAGGCGCTTCTCTTCCGCCCCCCGCAACCCCGAGGCGCTTCTCTTCCGCCCCCCGCAACCCCGAGGCGCTTCTCTTCCGCCCCTCGCAACCCTGAGGTGCTTCTCTTCCGCCCCTCGCAACCCTGAGGTGCTTCTCTTCTGCCCCCCACAACCCTGAGTTGGCCTCTTGACCAAGGTTACAAGAAATAAGACAAGCTGTGGAAATCTCCAAAGTCTCTTCTAAAGGCTTTTTGTAATCATCAGCCTCCACCCTCTCAGTCCATATCAGGCACCAACACTTCCCAAAGGGCTCCAAAAGAATCAGACAAGGAGGCCTGCAAGTGCTTGCCAGAACGTTTGTGTCAATGGATTAGGGAACTCATTCATAACTCCCAAGTGCTACTGCTGCTAACATTCCTGACAGATGGAAGCTTCTCTAGGGCTGGAGGTTATGCAATGCCAGGCCTTTTAATCCACTCACCCAGAGGAAGCAGAAATTAGCCAGCTTCCACATGGGCTATGGCTTCCTCCTCCTGTTTCCCTCTGTTGTGTGTTCCAGTTATGATGACCCAACAGATGGTGTCAACCCCACACCAACTGGGAGGCCTGGAAAACCCACCCAGCTGATTCCCAGTCCTGCTTAAACTCTGGGGGCATCCAACAGCATCTGGGAAGTTTTGTCCTTCCTGCCTTGTCCCTGTCCAGGGCAGGTCACATAGGAACACATCTGGATAGGCCTTGAAAGCTCTCCATAGAAGGAGACTGCACAACCTCTCTGGGTAGCCTGCTCCAGGGCTCCAGCACCCTCACACTGAACAAATTCCTCCTCATGGTGATGCGGAACTTCCTGGGTTCCAGTTTGTGTCCAATGCCCCTTGCTCTGCCACAGCACACCTCTGACTGGTACCTTCTTTTTGACCCCCACCCTTCAGATATCTGTAACATTAATAAGATCTCCTCTCAGCCTTCTCTTCTCCAGGCTCAGCCTCAGGGCTCTCAGCCTTTGTTTCTCACAGAGGTGCTCCATGCCCCTCAGTATCCTCAGAGCCTCCCCTGGACTCTCTCCAGCAGTTCCCTGTCCCTCTTGAACTGGGGAGCCCAGAACTGGACTCAGTATGCCAGCTGGGGCCTCAGCAGGGCAGAGCAGAGTGGAAGCAGAACCTCTCTTGCCCTGCTGGCCACACTCCATGCACCTCAAAGCTGCAAGGCTCAGCCTCCCCCTCCAGACAGCACAATCTGCCAGCAGCAATCACTCCTCAGCAGCAGCAGGCACAAGGTGCAGTGGTGCTGACTGCAGGCTGCCAGGCTCAGCTTCCTCCAGCAGACTGATTCAAGAGGACGAGCTGCTGGATGCCCACAGTCAGGTCAGGCACGTAGCAGTTTTATGAGACCTGCCTGGCTGCTCCACTCATTTCCCAGCTCTCATCACACAGGCTTTTGCCTCTGAACCTGTGACTAATGAGTTTGGATCTATATCATCTGTCCACAGACTGCCAAGGCAGACCTGTCACACACACACAGAGCTGTGCCCTCATTTCTCTGCTCGATTTCCTTGACCACTTTTTTTATGCTTAATTATTCCAGCACTGAACCCCAGGCAGATCTGGAGCAGTGGGAAACATCCAGCCTGTTCCAGTTTACAGTTCATGAAGCTGTTACTGGACTTCATTTGCAAACTGGATGTAAACACTGAACATTCCACAGTCAGGAGCAATCAGAGGTGAACATCAATTGTAATAGCTGCTCCTCAGCCTCTTCTCCCACTGTGCACAGACACATCCAGGCCTCCCATCTTAGCTTTGAGTTTCTCCAGCCTCTCTGTGGAACACGAGAGCAAACCCAGGGTGTCAGGCTCTGCAGCAGAGATCAGCCATCAGGCATTTATGGTCTTGTAGTGCTTAAAGAGAGCTGAAGACAGAGTTCTGAGCAGGGCCCGTTGTGACAGGACAAGGATGGATGGTTTGGAACTGAAACAGGCAGAATCAGAGTGGAGAGAAGGGAGAAATGTTTGACACTGAGGGTGAGGAGAGCCTGGCCCAGGCTGCCCAGAGAGGTAGGAGCTGCCCCACGGCTGGCACCATCCCAGGTCAGGCTGTTTGGGGCTGTAAGCAACCTGTTCTGGCTGCAGCTGTCCCTGCTGAGTGCAGGGGTTGGACTGAAGGAGCTCTTCCCGCCCAAACCAGTCTTGGATTCTGGGATTCAGTTCTCACCTCAGCAAACTGTAGGTTTGTTCTCCATGCTGCTGAGCTGCTGGAAGGATCTATGGCTGGAGACCTTCTCACAGGTGCCCCCCCCCAGCGCTGGGGGCTTTCCTCTTCCCCAGCACAAGGCAGAGCTGTCTGGGGCAAGCTCAGGCACTCTCTGTCTAGCCTGGAGCACGGCAGATGGATTCAGCTCATCTGAGCTCTCTGGGTTACAAGTCCCAGCCTTCTCTACTGTTATTTTTCACACTGGTAAGAAACAAGCACTGGAAGGCAACTCAGCTCCTCAGGATGCAGCTGGGCCAAATCTAGGCTATGGGACATAAGATGAAATATGGAGAGAATTTTTCAGAATCAGGAGGCTATTCAGTAAGCAACAACTCAGATGGCAGTTCAGAGCCAGGGCTCCAAAACTGCCCTAATCTTGGCATAAAGTGGTCCCCAAGCCCTAGCCCAGTGTGATGTTGGAATCAGGGGGATGTTTGGATCAGCAACCTGAGATCAGAGCTTTCATCAGCAGACTGGCCCCAAATGCCCTCCCCAAAATAGACAATGCCATCACACTGCTCCTCCAGAAGATGTTAATTGTACCAAAGCAGGCATTTCTGAACTCATCATTAGCTCTGGTTGTGCTATTTATAAACAAAGTGGAATTAAAAATGGTGGTGGCTTCTCATCCTATTATAATTCCCCCCTGAGAAAGTATTTATTATGCTGCCTGTCTGGGGATGGGTTAAATTAGCCAGTAATGAACTGATCCTCTGGCTAAATTTACTTTCTATTAAGCAATTCATTTAAAAAATCAGGAGATCCTTTGGCAGCTGAAGCGGCCTTTATCAGCAGGCACCAATTCAGCATTTTCCCTGTAAAGAAAGACCTCATTATCCACAGGCTGGCTCCTCAGGGAACAGGACACAGCAGTCCCAGGGCCTGTGTTCCCAAGCTGAGTTTTAGGGAGGCTCATTTTGCATTTATGAAGCAGGAGGAGGACGAGGAAGAGCTTCTGCTAGCCCCATAGCCTGCAACTAAGAGAGGCTGCAAGGGTATGGCCACCTCTGGTAGCTCTGTAAGTCTCCTCTCACCAGCTACTTGGCTGCTGAGGCAGGCTGGCATCATGCAGGGACTTTCATAACAGGACTGCACCTTTGTGATGCAATTATTAATCCAAGGGCACCAGGGACGAGGGTGGGGTGTAGGTAACTGCTGCCTGGCACTGAAGCCTTACAGCAAATTCCTTGCAAATGGTGAATCATGGAATCACACAGAGCTATGGAGTTGCTTTGGTTGGAAATGACCTTTAAGCTCAGCCAGTCCAACCATGCCTTACCTCTGCCAAGGCTGGAGCAAAACCATGGCCCTCAGCACAGTGTCTCTGTGGCTTTTGAACACCTCCAGGAACGGGGATTCAACCACCCCCCTGGGCAGCCTGTGCCAGTGGTTGAGAGCCCTTTCAGTGGAAATGTTTCTTCTGATGAGCAACCTAAACCTCCCCTGGTGCAGCTTGAGGCCATTTCCTCTCATCCTGGCATTTATTACTAGGCAGAAGACACCAACCCCACCTCTGTCCAACCTTCTTTCAGGTGAGGCATTAACCATTAATCTTCCCCTTCCACTTGAATGTTCTACTCATAGATTTTCAGGTATTTAAAGTGGTGTTAATAGCGTTACTTTTAACCATATAATAACTCTGCTTCCTTTGACTACGACACTGCTGCACTGCAAGCTAAACACTTGGCTGCCTGTCCCAGGCACAGGGAATGAGTTCAAGATGAGGTCAAGTGACAAAGACATCCCCACACGTTGTGCTGAAAGCATCACCTCAAAGCCAGAAGTGACTCTTACTTCTCATGACCAGTAAAGACTGAATCACCACACTGGAAAACACTGCAACAGCCTGAACGGAAAACTCGAAAGTGGATGGTTATGGAACCTCCTGGATTCTAAGAAGGGAAGACTCAACATGCCAAGGTGTGAGGGCACCTCAGAAGGACTGGAGATCAGATTTAACAGAATCACAGAATGGGAGGGGTTGGAAGGGACCTCCAGAGATTGAGTCCAACTCCCCTGCCACAGCAGGATCACCCAAGGCAGGTTACACAGGAACACATCCAGGCAGGTTTTGAAAGTCTCCAGAGAAGGAGACTCCACAACCTCTCTGAGCAGCCTGCTCCAGGCCTCCAGCACCCTCACACCAAAGAAGTTTCTCCTCACACTGTGCTGGCACCTCCAGGGTTCTAGCTTGTAGCTGTTCCTAGGCACCACCAGACAGAGCCTGACCCCTTCTTCTTGCCTTCCACCCCACAGATATTTACAGACATCCATCAGATCCCCACTCAGCCTTCTCTTCTTCAAGCTAGCATCCCTGGGGCTCCCAGCCTTTCAAAATGATGACCCTATCAGGTAAAGGAAGAGAGGGATCTCAATTCTGATGGTTCAAACCATAAGGACTGGCCACAGAAGACATTATTACAGCAACTACAGACAGGTGTGCCAGTGTAAGCAAGAGCTGCATGGGCTGCTTTGCAAAAGAGCATTTTATTAGTGACACAGAGGCTGTAAACAGCATCAGCCTGCTTCACTTGGGAAAATGTGGCTGCTTCCCTACAGATAACTCCTGTGCTGCAATAAAGGTATTTGCAAACCCAGCCTGAAGAGTAACAGCTAACAACTCTTACCAGCAGCTTTCCCTGCAGACTAACCCACAGCTTCTGGAGTTCAATAATGCACTCTTTTGATGCTTACATCACTGAAAGTGCTTCAGCAAAGTGAGGGCAGAAGTATTTATAACTCTTAAGGCCAGGTGACTCTCAGCAGTGCAGTCAGGTCCAGGCACTGGGGTAAACAAGGACACACCTCGAAAGGAAGAGCTGAGCCTCTGTGTTGATTGCCCAGACACAGCTTCCTTCCGATTAACAGTTTGTGATTGCTGCTAATGCCAGCAGGAAGGATTGGGACTTTGTGGTGAGGATAAAGCAGACACAAGGGCCACAGGAGAACTTTCTGCCTTAAAGCAGATGTCCCTCCTGACTGAAGTGGGGGTGGACTACATGAGCTCTTCAGGTCCCTTTCAACCAAACCACTCAGGTTTGCAACAACCCAGTGACTGGGAACGTGGGAGCCCTTCCACACTATGGCAGAGGTCAGAGCCAGGGATGAAATCCAGGGGCCCTGACTATAAAAAGGCCAAACCTCTTAGAAATGTCCATGTCCTGCTCAGCACATGGCCTGTGACCAGTCTGCCCTTGCAGCCCGTGGTGTTCTCTTGGACTGAGCCACCATTTCTGTAGCCCTGGGAGGGTGCAGTTGTAGCCCCACAAAGGAGTCCTTTCCTCAGTGTGCAAAGTCAATCAACAGCCAAAAGATGAACTGTTTGCTTCATGTACTGGCTTGAGAGCAGCCCTGGGGAGTGGGACTTGAGGGTGCTGCTGGATGAGAAGCTCAATCTGGGTTGTCAGGATGCTCTTGCAGCCCAGAGAGCAACCAGAGCCTGCCAGAGCAGTGTGGGCAGCAGGGCAAGGGAAGTGATCCTGTCCCTCTGCTGAGACCCCACCTGGTGTACTGCATCCAGTTCTGGAGCCCCTGGGACAAAAGGGCTATGGAGGTGCTAGAAAGTGTCCAGAGAAGGGCCACGAGGATGAGCAGAGGGCAGGAGCTGCTCTGCTGTGAGGAGAGACTACGGGAGTTGAGGCTGCTTAGTCTGGAGGGGAGAAGGTCCCAGGTGACCCTCTTGTGGCCTTCCAGGATCTGAAGGGGGTTACAAGAAAGCTGGGGTAGGATTTTTTTAGGCTGTCAGGTAGTGATAGGACTGGGAGTGGGGGGGTGGAGCAAAGCTGGAAACGGGCAGATTTAGACTGGAGGTTAGGAAGAAGTTGTTCAGCATGAGGGTGGCGAGAGCCTGGCAGGGGTTGCCCAGGGAGAAGCCTCATCCCTGGAGGTGTTTAAGGCCAGGCTGGATGAGGCTGTGGGCAGCCTGATCTAGTGTGAGGGGTCCCTGGGCATAGCAGAGGGAGTGGAACTGGCTGATCCTTGTGGTCCCTTCCAACCCTGACTGAATCTATGATTCTATAATTCTGGCAAAGTACCTCAGAATATTCTCTCTTCAGAGATATATTTGCAACCTTCCAGATTTATACCCAAGAATTTTAACATTGTTGTTACCCCTTTCCTAAAGAGTCTAAGCTCAATGAGGAGGCAGGAGAGAGACACAGAGAGAGCATGATCACAGACAGGGAAAGTCATGACACAAAGTTGCTCAAGAGCAGAAGCAGGCGAAGCTCTCACCCACAGCACCTGTTTAGGGGAAGCCTCTTCAGAAACTCCCCTTCAAAGCACAGAAGGGGCAGAAAGAAGGAAAGTAAAGTAGACTGAAGCCTAAAACCATGCTTAAGAATAATAATAAACCACCCTGTGACCCCAGAGCACGTGTAGGATGGCAGCATGACCAACCAGCACTCGGGGGTGGTGGTCACAAACAGCAGCTTCATCGAAGGGCGCTGGGCACAGAGCAGACCTTGAAGCCTCCCACACAGCACCGGGCAGAGGGATAGGAGGTCAAAGGTGCAGGGATGCAGCAGGAACTCAAGGGACAGCAGCCCCAGCCCCCTGACAAAGTGCAGGGGAGGCCCCAGAGGCCTCCTCTCCCAGTTAACACAGGGCAGGTGGAGGTAACCCCAGCTCCACACAAGGCCCCGGACGCATCCCCCCGCAGGCGCCCACACGTGGCCCAGCAAAGCCCACACACAACAATGGAGTCCGCTGTGACCCACGAGCCCTCCCTCGGCCCCGCAAACATTGCCCTGACCCCACGGACACCCTCTTGGACACCCTCTTTAACACCCACACGGGCACAGAAGGCTCCCACCGAACAGCGACTGCCCCCTTCCTCCGGACGCACAGCGCACACCGGGGACCCGGGCCCGTAAGTTACCCTCAATGGACAGAGAAGGCCGGGAAGGGCCCTAAAGTCCTGCCCAAGCTCGGAGAGGGCCCCTGCAGCCCCCACCAACCCCCCAGAGGGCCAGGCAGGTTTCGCAGACCTCCTCAGACTTCACGGACCCCCCAGGTGCCCCCCGCCCGCTTTTAGGCCTCACTCACCGCGTCCCGGCCGAAGCCGCTCCCTCAGGCGGGCGGGGGCGGGGTCCCGCCGCTCAGCCACGCCCAGCCCGTGGCGCCGTTCGATTGGATCCGCGCTCAGAGTGGGTTGGCCAATAGGAACAGAGGGAGCGTGAAGCGGGGCGGGGCGTGTTGGGGGTGGGGTTTTCCGGTGCGCGCGTGGCGCGGTGTGGCCCGGGGCTGCCGTGGGTCTCCGGCGTTGTGTGCCTGTGCCCTGTGTTCCCACAGCTCCGGCCCCTCGGCCCGGCTGTGCCCCCTGCAAGAGAAAGATCCCAGTGATAAAACCCCATAGTCGAGCTGCTCGCTCCCGGTGTGTCCCGGGATCCATTCTCCAGCAGCGCGTCCGTGTCAGGGGACGCCAACTCCAGAGCACAAGGGTTTCCCCGGTGCTCTCCGGGTGCCGGTAGCCACACCCGCCGGGCGCACAGGGATTTCCCGTGCCAGAGCAGACGAGGGCCCACGGTACCGGGAGAGGAGGGAGGGGGAGAAACACACGGGCCCTGGCGCTGCCCGCTCGGCGCTCTCCTGCCTCCCGCGGCTGCGGCTCGTTTCGATTTCGTTTCCCGGAAGGATCGCGCCGAAGCCGCAGCGGCCACAGCGAGGGGGACCTGGGGGCAGAGGGGTGGGGGCGTTGCTGAGCACCGCTGTGGGAACGGCCACCCATCGACACTGGGCATGCAGGTAAGAGCCGTCCGACCCCGGGCCCCCAGGCCCCCAGCTCTGGTTCCCCCTCAATTACCGGGGGCGGGAAGCTGAAAGCCGGGGTCGGGCAGTGGCCGCTCACCAGCTCCGGACGGCCTCACGGAGCTAGGGGCAGCCGGGGAGCGGAGGTCTCTGCCTGGAGCTGACGCGAAGCTGCTCTCACATATCTGGGGGGTCGGTTCTCAGCCCTTTCTCTCGCTCGAACCCCTACAAGGACCATGAAGACCTTTGTGATGAGGAAAGGCTGAGGGTTGGGGCTGTTTAGCCTGGGGAAGAGCAGCCTGAGGGGGATATGATCGATGCTGATCAATACTTTCAGGGTGGGGGTCAGGAGGATGGGGCCAGGCTTTGCTCAGTGGTGCCCAGTGACAGGACAAGGGGTGATGGGCACAAACTTGAACGGGAGAAGTTCCATCTGAACATGAGGAGGAACTTCTGCAATTTAAGGGTGGCAGAGCCCTGGACTAGGCTGCCCAGATGGGTGGTGGAGTCTCCATCCCTGGAGTCACTCCAAACCCACCTGGATGTGTTCCTGTGTGACCTTCTTTAGGTGACCACTGCCTTGACGGGGGTAGGGTGAGGGGTTTGGAGTAGATGATCTCCAAAGGTCCCTTCCAACCCCTGTTCCAACCTCTGATTCTGTATGGTTCTTTCACATTTCCTCTTGGGGCAAGGAAATGCAGCTCAGAAAGGTTCTTAGGAGCAACTGAGCAGGGGAAAAAACCCGAAAAACAAAACCCAAGAACGTAAACAATACAGAGCCTCTCCTGCCCCAAAAAATCTTTAGGAACATGAAAAACATCAAATTTTACTGCAAGTCTGGTAGTGAGAGTCACACCAGTGGGGGAAAAAAACCCAACAACAACAAAAAAAAAGGATTTTTGGGGAGTTCTGGGCAAACCCCAATGATGGGTTCTTTTTTTTTTTTTTTTTTTTTTTTTTTTTTNNNGGGTTTTTTTTTTTTTTTTTTTTTTTTTTTCTGTAGCTTCTTGCTTAGAATGAATCTGAAAGAGTTTCTTTTGTCCTCAAACCAGTTCAGAGCTTAGGCTGTAGTCTCTGGTTCCTCCCAGAGAGTCATGCAGCTGCTGGCTTTGCTGAACCAAGCAATTGCTACCCCACAAGTTAACATCCCCCTTCTGAAAGAAACCCCCAGACTGCTGCCCTCCTCCTGCTGTGATCCCCCTCGGGTCACAGGGAAGTGTTTTCTCTGGCAGGGATGAAGCAGTTTGCTCCCACTCTGCCAGTTTGGGGACAGGAGCATTTAAGATGTTCCTGTGATCGTCTTTGCCATCAATTTTCAGCTCCTTTCCTGGTCTTGGAGACTTAAGGTGTGCCCATCCACCATCTGTGATTTTCCTCAGCCCTGGTTTTCCTGGTTTTGGGGACACCAGGGACATTTAAGCTGTGCCCAACCACCATCTGTGCATCTTCCCCTGATGATTTTCAGCTCCTCTCCTGGCCTTGGAGGTACCAAGTACACTGAAGATGTGCCCCACCACCATCTATGATCTCATTCTCCCTTGGTTTTCAGCTCCTCTCCTGGTTTTTTGAGGACACCAGAAGCACTTAAGATGTATCCAACCACCATCTGTGATTTTCTTCCCCCCCCCCCGCCGCCCCTGATTTTTTTCAGCTCCTCTCCCCAAGTCTGCAGCTGAGGAGCTCTGGGCTGCTCCAGTCAGCTCCAAAAAAGCTGCCTGAGGGTGTGTGTGTAGCACCCAGAGCTGGCAGCTGCTTCCAAAAAACTACCATTTGTAGGAAAAATTGTTAATTTTCCAGAGAATGAGGCTGAGAAATTACTGGGATTCATCTTAATTGATTTTTAAGGGGAAGCATCATCTGCTTGGCTGCTGCTGCTGCTGTGTCAAGAGGTAGATGGGGCTGAAGGCAGCTTCTGAGCTCGTTTCTGGCTCCTGTGCTCCATATGAGAGCCCAGAGGCAGGGCTGGGGCTGAAAGCAGCATCTGAGCTTGCTTCTGGCTCCTGCGTTCCAGATGAGAGCCCAGAGGCAGGGCTGGAGCTGTGCTGCCCCCAACCCCAGCCCAGCAGAGCCACTGGAGCTGCCTCTCCTCACAGCACTGACTGTGGGTGAAGCCTGAGGGGCTCCTTACTGAGTGAGGAGCAGTGCCTGAGGGGCTGGGACTTAATGGCAGGAGAGCAAGGTGAGAGGCATCTTGGGATGTGCCCAGAGGACCACTGGGGAAGAAGTCAGAGAGATCTCTTCATACAATGTTTTAAAGACAAAAGACTGCATGGTGACAGCTCTAATGAGCTGAAGAACTGATCTCCTCCCCCCGGGCTTCCAGTGAGCCCCTGCAGATCCTGAAGGAGGTAGGAACCAGTGCAGGCTCTACCAGTCTTGGCTCCGTGTTCTGCATGGACCCCTCTTCGAGCCTGTATGAGGGCAGGTAGCTCAGCTAAAGAATTGGAGAATGAATGGGATCTGCTGTCCTGGGCAACCAGAGATTCATCCTGGGGCTGGCAAAGGATCTGGAGCCAATATGGAAGAACTCCAGACACACATCCAGTGAAAAACCAGTTGGAAGCTACCTGAGCAGTGCTGCAGTGGAGGCATCTCCAAAGCAAAGGCAGGAGCAGAGCTGGGAACATCCGCCCCACTGATGTGTGATCTCTTTTTCCACAGAGCAAAGTGGCCATCAGCTCCTCCAGCCCCCTCCTCACAGCTTCCCTCCCAGCCCCATCCCGGGACAGGCTGGCACCCATCTGCCATGAGGAGACCTTCAAGCTGCCAGGCAGGCTGAGTGAGTAGATGCTGAGCAAGTCAAGGCTGCTTGAGCAAGGTGTTCCCACAGGGTGGGTACAGCTGTAGTGTGTCCCCTCCCCACCCAGGGACCATTCCCTGCTGCCAGTGGGGCCAAGATGGCTCAGCAGTCAGGGTTGGTTTTCTCTCCTGGGTGTGTTTGTGAGCTGGCAGTGCTCAGTAGAGGGGGCAGGTGCGTTGCTGGTGCCCAGCCTGGCAGCCTGCTCCTGCAGCGGGCTCCGGGGGTGGGTTGTCTGAGAGGCTGCTCCCGGTTGCAGGACTGCAGCCCTGGCTGTGGAGCAGGGAGGATGTGCTGCACTGGCTGCGCTGGGCAGAGCAGGAGTATGCCCTGCGGCAGGCCGACCCCAGCCGCTTCCAGATGAACGGCAGAGCCCTCTGCATGCTCACCAAGGACGACTTCAGGCACCGAGCTCCCAGCTCAGGTCAGACCGAGGGCAGGGCTGCTTCTGAGCACCCTCCCAGCACCACCCAACCTGTGGGCAGTGCTGGGAGGGGCTGGATGCACCCAGAACGATTGGGTGCCCAGTTGGGTGCTGGAGAGGGGGGAAATCCTCCCCCCTCCTTTAGTCCACTTGGTGATCAAGGGCACAGTGCCCACTTGGAGACCAGTGTCAAGTGGTGTTCCTCAGGGGTCAGTGCTGTTTGAAATCTTTGTCAGTGATATGGGCAGAGGAATCAGTGCACCCTCAGCAAGTTTGCAGGTGACACCAAGCTGTGTGGCACAGTCGACTTGTTAGAGGGCAGGGATCCATCCAGAGGGACCTGGACAGGCTGCAGAGCTGTGCCCAGGCCAACCTCATGACATTCAACAAGGCCAAGTGCAAGGTCCTGCACCTGGGTAGGCACAATCCCAAGCACAACTCCAGGCTGGGTGATAAATGGCTAAGAGCAGCCCTGAAGAACAGGCCCTGTGGGTCTGGGGTGATGAAAAGCTCAACATGAGCCTGCAGTGTGAGTGCAGCCCAGACAGCAACTGAGTGCTGGGCTGCAGCAAGAGCAGTGTGGGCAGCAGGGCAAGGGAGGGGATTCTGCCCCTTTACTCTGCTCTCCTCAGACCCCACCTGGAGTCCTATGTGCAGTTCTGGAACCTCCAGCACAGGAAGGACATGGAAGTGTTTGAGCCAGGCCAGAGGAGGCCACCAAGATGCTGAGAGGGCTGCAGCAGCTCTGCTGTGAGGACAGACTGAGAGATTGGGGCTCTGCAGCCTGGAGAGGAGAAGGCTTCCAGGAGAGCTTGGAGTGGCCTTCCAGGATCTGAAGGGGGCTACGGGAAGGCTGGGGAGGGACTACTGAGAAGGTCTGCTGATGCCAGGATGAGGAGGAATGGGTTTGAAGTGGCAGAGGGGAGACTGAAACTGGATGTTAGGAGGAAGTTGTTTGCAGTGAGGGTGGTGAGACACTGGCACAGGTTGCCAAGGGAGACTGGGCACGTTGGGTGATTCCATGCCCCACAACCTCCCTGGCAGTGTTCAAGGCCAGGTTGGATGAGGCCTTGAGTGACCTGTGCTAGTGGGAGGTGTCCCTGCCTATGGCAGGGGTTTGGAACTAGATGATCTTTGAGGTCCCTTCCAACCTTCCCTTCCAACCTTCCCATTCTATGATTCTATGGACTGCAAGTGGGGTGGGGTGGGGAACAGCCTCTGCTGCCTGGCACAGGGATCTGAGCAACATCAGCTGCAGCACAAAGTCATCTGAGGAGGTTTCCTCCCCTGCAGGTGATGTGCTGTATGAGGTACTCCAGTACATCAAGATCCAAAGAAGAGCCCTGGTGTGCATCCCTCTGCTGAGCTCACCCCCCAGGGAAGGCAGAACCTCAGCTGAAGGTATGATGGAGGATGGCAGCTGTCCTCAGCTTGCACACATCTGGAGCTTGAAGCTCAGCCAGCTGAAGCCACCTCACACTGGCTGAGTAAGGCAGAGTGGACAAGCTTGGAGGTGTAGCAACATGCAGGCCATCAGGGAAGCTGGCAGTGGTGAAGCAGCCTGGTCAGACAGCAGCAGCTGGGTCCATGGTGACCAGGTGAAGCTGTGGCCAGACTGGGAAGTCTGTCTGCAGATAGAGCTGTGGATCAAGGAGGATCTGTGAGAGCCTGGCACAGCTCTGGAAGCAGCTCCTCCTGCATGGGAAAGGACAGAGCAGCCAGGACTGAGCTAAAATAGAGCTTCTGGACCAATGGGTGGAGTGAAGAGAAGTCCCACATGAGGCTTATTAGTACCCTTGAGGGGCGCTAAGGTAGGAGTTCTGGTGGGGAGAGGTTGGTATCAGTGGCTGGCCTGGCGTCGAGGTGGATCTGGAAGTGCTTTCCTGAGATCTTCTGGCTCAGGTGTAGAGTGGAGAACACCTTCAGTTCTCACACTAGCTCAGAAAGCAGCTCTTGTACTCTGCTGTGCTTTCCTGCTCCAGCCTTTCTGTAGCTGACCCTTACCCTACTTGGCATCAAATCTGGCTTCCTTGGACCTTCTTCTGCTCCTGCCTTAGGAAAGTCCCAGGCTGCCTTCACCCCTGTCTCCTTTGAGTGAACTGGTACCAAGCTGAGAACCACCCTGGACTGGCCCTCTCTAACTCTTTCAGGGCTTTGGAAGACCTCTTGGGGCCTGCCATAATGCACCACAGGGTTGGTGTGTTGGGTTTCTCTTGCAGGACCAGGCTGTAGTGCTGAGGCTGCCCCAGCTGCTGCTTTTTCCCGCCTGGGCTGTGCAGAACAGCTCCTGTCCCGTGGCCACGCAAAGCCTCTCAACCTTTCCCATGGCAGCCCAGAGAGCAGCTGCAGGACAGATGCCATCTGCTCCTCCCCTACAACCCTGCCAGCCCCAGTGGATGGGAAAATTGCAGGTAAATATGAATTTCCAGCCTGGTTCCTTGGGGGAGTGAGGTTGTGCTTTGCCCTGTCTGTCCATCTGCCTCCCTGCGAGGCTGCGCTTCCCTACCTCAGTTTCCCCACCTGGAAACCTGGAGGTGCTGTTGGAGTTCTGAGATCTAGGCACTGTAAAATTGCTGTGCACAAGCTCTGGGCTCTGCTTGTGGAATCCCAGAACTGTTTGGCTTGGACCCTGAAAGATCACCAAGTCCAGCCATCAGCTTCAGACCACCATGGCCGTTACACCACATCCCCAGGATTCGCTGCCAGCCTGGCAGATCCAGTCGCTGACAGACCCTCCCTACTGGCCCAGTGGGAGCTGTGTGACTCTCTGTGCTCCACCACCACTCAGACTGCAGGTTGCTGTGGGATTATGTCTACCAGCTCCTCTCTGACAGTCGCTACGAGCCCTACATCAAGTGGGAGGACAGAGAGGCCAAGGTCTTCCGAGTCGTTAACCCCAACGGACTCGCCCAGCTCTGGGGAAACCACAAGGTAAATGCAGCTGGGCACAGGTTTGGCAGCCCTGGGCTGCTGTGTGTGGCCTTCACCAGCTGTTCCCTACAGCTGGCAGTGCAGGGACTGCAGGTGGTGGGTGCAGGGCTACTGAGAGATCAGCATCACAGCCACAGCCAGGCTGGCACAGCCCCTCAGGGTCACCCAGCCCAGCCTAGAACCCTGCTCTGCAAGGTTCACCTTAAACCAGAGCCACAAGCACCACATCCAAGCTTAAACACAGCCAGGCTGGGGGACTCCAGCACCTCCCTGGGCAGCTCAGGCCAGTCCCTGCCCACTCTCTCCTGATGTCCAATCTAAGCCTCCCCAGCCTCGGCCTGAGGCCATTCCCCCTTGTCCTGTCTGCAGTTCCCTGTGAACAGAGCCCAGCAGCAGCCTCTCCACTGTGTCCCTGCAGGTAGCTGTGGGCAGCAGTGAGGTGGTGGAAGTCTCACACCTGGGGGTCTTCAAGGCCAGGCTGGATGTGGCTCTGGGCTTCCTGCTCTAGTGTGAGGTGTCCCTGCCCATGGCAGGGGTTTGGGACTGGATGAGAGAGTTCAGCACAGAGCCACAAAGATGCTGAAGGGAATGGGACAGCTCTGTTAGGAGCAGAGCCTGAGGGAGCTGAGGCTTTTTAGCTTGGAGGAGACTGAGAGGCAGCAGCCTCTCCACAATGCCCCTTCAGGTAGCTGTAGGCAGCAGTGAGATGCCAGCCTGCTGCTGATCACAGAGGGAAGGCAAACTGGGATGGCTGCAGAGCCAGAAACAAGCCTAGGTTGGAGGCCCACATGGCAGCCTGCCACAGGCAAAAACCACCTCACAGGGGGTCCTGCTGCAGGCAGACCCACCCCAGGAGCTGGAGCTTGCTTTTGCTGCCCCCTCCAATGCTCTCCTCCCTCCAGAACCGGGCGAACATGACCTATGAGAAGATGTCACGAGCACTCAGACACTACTACAAGCTCAACATCATCAGAAAGGAGCCAGGCCAGAAGCTCTTGTTCAGGTGAGATGGAGCAGAGCAGTGAGCTGTGTGGGACTGCACGGGTGGGCCACAGGAAGGTGATGGGCTCCAGATGTTGGCAGCTGGCTCCATCTGGCAAGATCCTCTCCAAATGCAGCTCCCTGCTGGGTTTGTGTCCAGGCTCTGTCCTGTGCAAGTTGGGAGCTGAGCTTCAGGTCTCATCAGAGGCGCTTTGCAGCCTGCCCCTGGGCTAATATCCGTCTGCTGTCCTGCTGGAGTCTTAACTGGTGCTGGAGGAAATGCTCCTGAGCTCACCCAAGCTGGACACATTCCTCTTGTTCCCCAGTGGCATCAGCTCTGAAGGCCACCTTCAGACAGAGGGAGGGTGGAAATAAGTCAGGAGCCTCCTGTTTGCAGTGCTGGCTGCTTCCCTGGGGCTAGTTTGGGCCTAAGGCTCCAGCTCTAGGCTGGTGAGTGCTGAGCTTTGTCTCCTGGATGCAAAACAGGAGCTGGGATCATCAGCCACAGCCAGGGCTGGTTGATCTCCTCTGGTGAGCTGCAGAGCTCAGCTGGTCAGGGCAAGGGCTCCAGCACTTACAACCTGCTTTGGGGCTGGGTTTGGACATCTTCTTAAAGACATTTTTTAAAAAAAATGGATTGTAGGTTTTTGAAGACTCCTGGGGAGATCATCCAAGAGAAATCCAGCAAGCTGGAGCAGCTGGAGAATGAGGACCATGATGATTTGAGAGAAGACCCCCTGGAGGTGTCCCTGTAGGCAGACTCTGAAGGTGCACTTGCAGTGCATCACAGCCAGGCTTGTGCTCTGCTGTGGGCTCTGGCATCTCCTGGGCAGAAGGTCTCAGAGCTGCTGCTGGATTTCACATCCTTCCCTGAGCCAAAGCTGTGACATCTCTGAGGATTCAGCAGCAAAACACAGCCAGAAACTGTCCCCCAGCCCCGACAGAGCAGGTAGAGGTGGGGGCTGGTGCTCTGCTTGCTTCTTTTCTGTCCCAGGGATGGAATGGGATGGCTCTGCCCTGTCAGTTTTGATGCTTGTCCTTAAGGTTCAAACGTGCTGTTCTGCAGTGAGCTGTGCTGAGCAGAGAGCCTCAGAGCTCCAGAGAGCACCTCCTGTAGTGCTTCTACAGTGAGCTGTGCTGAGCAGAGAGCCTCAGAGCTCCAAAGAGCACCTCCTGAAGTGCTTCTGCAGTGAGCTGTGCTGAACAGAGAGCCTCAGAGCTCCAAAGAGCACCTCCTGAAGTGCTTCTGCAGTGAGCTGTGCCCCTCATCATGAACAAGCTGCATCTGAGCCACTTCCCTGACTTGAAAATAGCCTTTTAGTGCAGACCTGTTATGATCTCCCTGCCCTCCCTGGGGCTGCTGCTGTAGTTAAGGGTAGGGGTGTGCTGGAATATCTGCCTGGAGCTGCAGACTGGATGGATGCCCTGAGTTGGGCCTCAGTTTTAACTCCTTCCCCTCCACATGGTGCTTTTTGGTATTAGCTGACTAAGCAACGAGGCCAGGCAGGAGGTTTGGAGGTTGAGCAGGCAGGAGATGGACTTCATGAGCCTAGAGATCTTCTCCAACCTTCCTGATTCTGTGAACTCAGCATCAGCCAGGTGGGTATCTGCTTTGAGTCCAAAGCAGGAGGAGCTGCAAGGCCTGGCACTGCCCAGCAGCTGGGAGCAGCAGTGTGTGTGTGTTGTAAAAGCCAAAAGGCTCCACTTGATGATTTCTGGTTGCTTTTCATTGAGGAAATAAAATCCTGTGACTGTGTGATGTTGAAATTCCCACTTCTTACTTGAAATTCCCATTTATTTTTTGCTTGAAATTCCCACCAGGGAGGTGGTGGAGGTTCCATCCCTGGAGACATTCAAGATCAGCCTCAATGTGGTGACCTGCTCTAGCTGGAGGTGTCTTGCTGCTTGCAGGGTGGGGGTTGTACAAGATCACAGAATCATAGAATCATAGAATGGTTAAAGTTGGAAGGGACCTCAAAGCTCAGCCAGTTCCAACCCTCTGCCATAGGCAGGGACATCTCCCACTAGTACAGGTCACTCAAGGACTCATCCAGCCTGGTCCTGAGCACCTCCAGGGAGGTTGTGGAGCACAGAATCACCTTTGATCACATTGATCATCTTTGATCACATTGGGTGATTCTGTGCTCCACAACCTCCCTGGGCAACCTGTGCTAGTGTCTCACCACCCTCAACCTGTGCCAGTCTCTCACCACCCTCACTGCAAACAACTTCCTCCTAACATCCAGTTTCAGTCTACCCTCTGCCAATCTAAACCCATTCCTCCTCCTCCTGTCATTCCCAGCCCTTGTCAATAGTCCCTCCCCAGCCCTCCTGTAGCCCACTTCAGATCCTGGAAGGGCACTCCAAGGTCTCCTGGAAGCCTTCTCTTCTCCAGGCTGCAGAGCCCCCACCCTCTCCGCCTGTCCTCACAGCAGAGCTGCTGCAGCCCTCTGAGCATCTTTGTGGCCTCCTTGATGGCCTCGGAGGGTCCCTCCCAGCCCAATACAATCTGTGCAGCTGTGAATCCAGCCTGTGTGGTTTGCTTTGCTGCAGCAGGGTTGATGTTCAGTGGTCCTGCTGGCTCACAAGGAGCCTGTGAGGTGATCTCTTCACCTGCTTTCCTTGCAGTGACTAAAGATCCCTGCTGGGCTGGGCTGGGGATTCCCTCTCCTGGTCGGAAGGCTGCCGGAAGCACTCAGCCACCCTTGCACTGCCCAACCGTGGAGGGATCTTGGAGGTGGAAAATCGAAGGGCAGCTCTGCAAGGATGAGCTGAAGTCCTGAGCTCCCAGGCCAACCTCCTGCCTCCTTTCCCTGTGGTAAACAAGGGTGGGGGAGCTGTAAATGCAGCACCTTCCAGGAACAGGGGCACTGCCCCTTGGGCAAACAGCCCAGGAACCGCTGTCTGTGCTGCAGGCATGGCCTGGGCATGTGGAGATGTGATGCTCAGGGACTTTTCCCATGGCTGGGGGTGCTGGCACACAGGTGGATGCCAGCCAGGGCAAGGGCTGGTGCCCACCACCCTCTTGGGTTGAGAGGTTTGCACTGAGGCTTCATTCTGGCTCTGCTCTGTGTCAAAACTGTTGCTGTCAGTACCCCCATGGTGGGCCAGATGTGAAACCTGCAGAACAGCCCTGTGAGGAGAGGCTGAGGGAGCTGGGGGTGTGCAGCCTGCAGGAGAGGAGGCTCAGGGCAGACCTCATTGCTGTCCTGAAGGGAGGTTGTAGCCAGGTGGGGTTGGGCTCTGCTGCCAGGCACCCAGGAGCAGAATAAGGGAACACAGCCTTAAGCTGTGCCAAGGCAGGATCAGGCTGGATGTTAGGAGGAAGTTCTTGACAAGAGAGAGTGATTGGCATTGGAATGGGCTGCCCAGGGAGGTGGTGGAGTGCCCATCCCTGGAGGTGTTGAAGCAAAGCCTGGATGGGACACTTAGTGCCATGGTCTGGTTGGTTGGGTAGAGCTGGGGGATAGGTTGGACTGGGTGAGCTTGGAGCTCTTCCAACCTGGCTGATGCTAAGATTCTATGACCCTTCTGTACTCGGGTGGTTGTTGGTGGCTTGAAGGGATCTTGGTGGTCTGTTTAAAAAAAAATCATCTGCATCCAAGTCCCTGTGTGGCCTTGGCCAGAGAATGCCTGAACAGCTCCCAGGATGCTGATCCTCAGCCTTAGGCTGTCCTACCTTGCTGCAGAGCCCTTCCCTGCCTTGGAAGCTCCCAGTAACAAAGTCATAGAATCAGTCAGGGCTGGAAGGGACCACAAGGAGCATGCAGCTCCAACCCCCTGCCATGGGCAGGGACACCTCACACTAGATCAGGCTGGCCACAGCCTCATCCAGCCTGGCCTTAAACACCTCCAGGGATGAGGTTTCCACCACCTCCCTGGGCAACCTCTGCCAGGCTCTCACCACCCTCATGCTCAACAAATTCTTGTGCCCACCTCTGCAGCCTGCCCAGGTCCCTCTGGATGCCATCCCTGCCCTCCAGCTGTCAGCTGCACCACACAGCTTGGTGTGGTCAGCAAACTTGCTGAGGCTGCACTCAGTGCCCCTGCCCATGGCACTGACACAGATGTTGAACAAGACTGGTGCCAGGACTGATCCCTGAGGCTGTGCCCCAGCTCCAGAGTGGTTGTGGCTTTGCATTTTATGGATGCTGCAGAGCAAACAAGCAACCATTATTGATTATGAAACTCCTCCTCAGCTTCTGGAATCGACCTGCTGCTGGGCAGCCCTGATCACATGCTGGTTGGCAGCAGGCAGCTCCTCAGGGATGAGTTAATTATTTATCAGGAGCAGGTAGAGAGATGCTGAAAAACAAAGCCAGGCAGTCCTGCTCAATAGCAGCCTCTGATTCATCAGCCTGGGCTGGGGGCAGATGCAGGGAAAGGGAGTGGATCTCTTCCAGTTATTGGAAATCATCCTGTGAGAGGTTTTTAGAAACAGAAAGAGGAGGAATCCTGCACCCGCAACTCTTCAGGGAGAATCCCTTCATTTAATCTAGGAGGGACCCAGGGACCAGATCAGCTCAGCTGAAACCCAGGGTGGGTGTGGGTGGGTGTCGAAATCCTGCTCAGGGCAGAGGGTACCAAAGGGAGGGGATTTTGCCCCTTTGCTCTACTCTCCTCAGACCCCACCTGCAGGCCTGTGTGCAGTTCTGGAGCCCCCAGCACAGGAAGGACGTGGAAGTGTGGGAGCCAGGCCAGAGGAGGCCACCAAGATGCTGAGAGGGTTGCAGCAGCTCTGCTATGAGGACAGGCTGAGAGAGTTGGGGCTCTGCAGCCTGGAGAGGAGAAGGCTTCCAGGAGACATTGCAGTGGCCTTGCAGGGTCTGAAGGGGGCTACAGGAAGGCTGGGGAGGGGCTATTGACAAGGTCTGGCAATGCCAGGACAAGGAGCAATGGGTTTGAACTGGCAGAGGGGAGATTTAGACTGGATGTTAGGAGGAAGTTGTTTGCAGTGAGAGTAGTGAGACACTGGCACAGGTTGCCCGGGGAGGTTGTGGCTGCTGCCTCCCTGGAGGTGTTCAAGGCCAGGTTGGACGAGGCCTTGAGTAACCTGTACTAGTGGGAGGTGGATGTCCTATGGCAGGGTCTTGGAACTAGATGATCCTTGAGGTCCCTTCTAACCTTACCATTCTATGATTCTATGATTCTATGATTGAAACTGGATGTTAGGAGGAAGTTCTTTGCAGTGAGGGTGGTGAGACACAGGCACAGGTTGCCCAGGGAGGTTGTGGAGCACAGAATGCAATACAAGAGAGCTGTGGAGGTGCTGGAGCAGGTCCAGAGGAGAGCAGTGAAGCTGTGAAGGGCCTGGAGAGTAAATCTGATGAGGAGAGTCTGAGGGAGCTGGAGATGGGGAGTGTGAGGAAGAGGAGGTTGAGGGCAGAACTCATTGCTGCCCACAGCTACCTGCAGGGACACAGTGGAGAGGCTGCTGCTGGGCTCTGCTCACAGGGAACTGCAGACAGGACAAGGGGGAATGGCCTCAGGCTTAGATTGGACATCAGGAGAGAGTGGGCAGGGACTGGCCTGAGCTGCCCAGGGAGGTGCTGGAGTCCCCCAGCCTGGCTGTGTTTAAGCTTGGATGTGGTGCTTGTGGCTCTGGTTTAAGGTGAACCTTGCAGAGCAGGGTTCCAGGCTGGACTGAGTGACCCTGAGGGGCTGTGCCAGCCTGGCTGTGGCTGTGACTCTGTGATCCTTTAAGGGGAGACAAACTGAGCCTGAGGTGGAATGGTTGTAGGTTTGCTAACTGCATCTGGGTGCAGGTCAGTTTGATCACAGAGTGGCTCTAAAAGCAGAGGAGGTTGCCTGGTGCCTGCCAGAGAGACAAGAGGCATGAACTAAGAGCAGCATCACCACCCTGAGCTCCAGCAGCAACCCATGTGGGTGATGCATCCTTGCTGGGTGTCTCCACTGGCACTTTCCAGTGCTGCCTTTTGTTCCTCAGTGCACAGAATCCCAGAGTGGATCAGGCTGGAAGGGACCCTCACAGGTCACCTTCTCCCTGCGTTCAGCAGGGACAGCTCCAACCCGAGCAGGTTGCTCAGGGCCGCATCAAGTTTGACCTTGAATGTCTCTAGGGATGGGACCTCAGCCACCTCTCTGGGCAGACTGTGCCAGTGTCTCACCACTCTCACTGTGCAGAGCTTCCTCCTGCTGTCCAACCTGACCCTGCCCTGCTCCAGTTTCAAACCATTGCTGGTGTGATGCTGCAGGTGCATTGGGACCCCAGTTTAGCTGAGCTGTTCTTGGGGTCCCTGCACTTGGTGTGGTGGTGGTCACAGAGTGGTGACTGTCCCACAGTGCTCTGCTCCTTCACCTAGAGAAGCTGCTGAGGCAAACCTTGATGGCAAAGGAGCTTCTGCAGCTGCAAGACAGGGCCAGAGGAGGCCACAGCAGTGTTGGCAGGGCTGGAAGGGCTCTGCTGTGAGGCCAGGCTAGGAGAGTTGGGGTGTTCAGCCTGGAGAGAAGGCTTCAGGGAGACCTCCTGGTGGCCTTGCAGTTCTTCAGAGGGCAATCAGAAAGCTGGGGACAGAGTTTTGAGCAGGATCTGTTGTGCCAGGCCAAGGGGGGATGGTTTGGAACTGAAAGAGGCAGATTGAGAGTGGAGAGAAGGGAGAAATGTTTGACACTGAGGGTGGGGAGAGCCTAGCCCAGGCTGCCCAGAGAGGTGGGAGCTGCCCCATGGTGGCACCACTGCAGGTCAGGCTGTTTGGGGCTGTGACCAACCTGCTCTGGCTGCAGCTGTCCCTGCTGAGTGCAGGGCTTGGCCTGGGGGAGCTTGGAAGCCCTTTCCCACCCAAATCATTCCATGATTCTGTGTTGGAATAGGCAGATCTGTCTCAGGGCCTTCCCCCTGGGAGATGCCAGGTTGGATGAGGCCTTGAGTGACCTGTTCTAGCAGGACATGTCCCTGCCTGTGGCAGGGGGTTGGAGCTGGCTGAGCTTTGAGCCACCTTCCAACCTAAACTCTTCTATGATTCTGTCCTATGTCCCTGGGCAGAGCTGAGTGGGAGCCCTGCATGCTCAGAGGTTTGGGGTCCCAAAACTGCCCCCATTTCATGGTTCAGGGTTGTCTGAAGGAGCCCAGGGTGGCTCTCAGCGATGCTGCAGCCCATCCACACCTGGTGCTAAGCAACCACCTGATAGTGCCAAGCCTCAGGTCACACAGCAGCCCCCAGCCCCCACTCTCCTGAGAGCTCCTGAGCTGTGAGTGGGGCAGTCTGCTGCATGCAGCCAGACCCCATTTACCTGAGGGAGTTTTGCCTTGTCCTTACAGAAAACCAGCCCAGAAAAGCCCACCCCTGGCATCGCACCCATAAGAGACCCCAAACCCCTGAGAACGGAGCTACCCCGAGTGCCGAGCAGCTGGCTGAGGTGGCTGGTTTCGAGGGCCAGCAATTACAGCAGGTGACAGCTGATTGTTTTTTCCTTCCCCCCCACTCCCCACTGCTGTTTTGCTGCTCTTTGTCACAAGGAAATTGCTTTCTCCTGCAGTGAAACTCACGCCCCTGGTTTTCCGCCAGCCGGGCGGGTGATAGCGCAGAGCCCAAGCGGAAGCCTTCACCTGCTCTCCTACCTGAGTGGCTGCTAAAAATAGGACTTACTCAGCCAGCCACCAGCCCAGAGTATAAAAAAGGGCACCTCCCAGGAGAGTTGGGACAACTTTTAGTGCTGCTGGATCAGGAGCTTGGCTGGATTGGTGCCCAGAAGAGCAGGAATACTGATGGAAAGGTAAAGAGCCGAGGAGCTGATAAAGAGTGAGGTGGTCACTGGGCAGGAGTTGGTGGAAGGAGATGGGGGTTGGTGCTTGGCTGTGCTTGAGGGCACAGAGGACATGGCACATGCTTTGCTGGGGTCAGCTCTGTGATGATGATGGTGAGGAGTTGTCATTGGGTGGTTGAGAGGTTTGGTGTTGGCTCAGATGGAGGAAAGTTGCCTTCCTGACCCTGAAGGAGGGCTGGGGTGGGTGGGTGTGGGGTGATCACAGCATCACAGAATGAATCTCTTGGACCCTTGGAAGTCTCCTTGTCCAATCAGCCTGCAGTCAGCATGGCCAGCTCCAGCTAGACCAGGTTGCAGCTGCTGGTGATGCTCACCCAGGCTGATGCTCAGCTCCAGGGCGTTTGTACCAGATTTTGCCGCTGGCCTTTCGGGTGCTGCTCGGTGGTGGAGAACTGGTTTGGGGCTGGTTCTCTGGAGAGTGAAATTGGTCTTGCATGTGGAGCAGCACAAAGCATAGGCAGGGCTCTCTGGATTTTCACTGGCAGCATCTTCTGTTTGCATTTGCTTGAACTGGGATTGCTTGCTTTGGAGGAGAGGAGGCTGAGAGGAGATCTCATTGCTCCCTGAAACTCCCTCAGAAGAGGCTGGAGTGAGGCAGGGGTTGGGTTCTTCTCCCTAGGATCAGGGGATAGAACAAGAGGAAATGGCCTGGAATTGTGTCAGGGGAGGGTTAGGTTGAAGGAGAGGAAAAATTTCTTTGCTGTAAGAGTGGTCAAGGATTGGCACAGACTGCCCAGGGAGGTGGTGGAGTCCCCATCCTTGGAGGTGTTTGAGAAAGGCGTGGCTGTGGCACTTGGGGACAGGGTTTGGTGGCCATGGTGGGGTTGGGCTGGATCTTCTTAGAGGGCTTTTCCTACCCAAACGATTCCATGATCCTATGATAGCAAATGCAGAAAGAAACAGTGATGGGACAGGCAGGGACCAGGTGCTCCAAGCTCCATTCACAGCCCCACACTGGCAAGAGCTCACAGAGGGACTGCATCACTGCAAGGGGCTCAGCCAGTACTGGCAAAGACTGAGGCTGTTTGCAAGATCCTCTTGGGCTCCCCACGGGCTGGGAGCACTCCATCTCTGTTGGGGAATGTTGGTTGGGGTTTTAGGCAGACAATGCTTTAACAGGAGATACTTAAAAAGGTGGTTTGGGAGAGTCCTCTGGGGGATGATGCTCTTGGAGTGCAGTTTTCCATCATAGCAATGAGAAGATCATAGGGGCTGGAAGGGACCTCTGGAGGTCATCCAGACCAAGACCCTGCCAGAGCAGGGGTACCCAGGGCAGATCACACAGAAACATATGCAGAGGGGTTGGAATCTCTTCAGAGAAGACTCCACAGCCTCTCTGGGCAGCCTGCTCCAGGCTCCAGCACCCTCACACTGGCAAAGTTCTCCCTTCTGTTCCCATGGCATCTCCTCTGCTCCAGCTGGCACCCAGTTTCCCTTGGCCTGTCCTTGGCCATCCCTGAGCAGAGCCTGGCTCCAACCCTGCACATCTTTAGCACAGCACTGAGGGCAGCCCTCAGGCTTCTCTGCTGCCAGCTCCCAGCCCCAGCTGCCTCAGCCTGGGCTCACAGGAGATATTCACTGCCCACAACAGCTCTGGGGCTCTGAGCTGGCCTCTCTCGAGCAGTTCCCTGACCCAGCACCAGGGTGTCTGAATGCTGCCTTTGCTGCATGAACCCTTGGCATGATAAGGAAGCTCTCCTCTGTGACGTGTCCTGCCCATTCCCCTCCACTCCCTCCAATTTCACTTCCCTCATCAGCAGTGTGGGTAACCATCATAAACCCAACGTGTGCAGGCTGTGCCAGGGCCACTCAGAGAGCAGCTGATCATTCATGTAAAAGGGATGACCACTTATGATCACTCCTTGGGCACCCAAAGCACCCTCGGGTGCCACGCCGGGGGTGATTTTTGCTATGCCCAAACTGACCGAGCAGCGCCCTAAGGAAAACTAAACTGAGGCTGAAAGTGTTTTGTTTTTTATTTTCTCTGCAGCACTCTGCAGGCTCTGGCTGGTGAGAAGCTTCGGTGGGATGCAGAGAGGCAGCCCTTAGGCAGGATCCTCTCACTGGACAGGCAGGAGGCCAAGAAGGTGCTGGAGATCTACGTCAGCCGCTCGCTGAGCTGCCGTGAGAACTCACTGGCGGCCAGGAAGGGGCTTCAGGAGGGAGCCAGAAGGACAGGGAGGAAAGCAGATGGGCTGCAAAGGTCCAAAAGTGACTTCTGCCAGGCCTCCTGTGCCAAACTCAGCCCTGAGAAGGACTTGGAGGAGAGACCCAAAGCACTGGACGTGGACAAAGCTTTGGACGATGAGAGGAAAGCTCCCAAGGAGGTCTCTAAAGAGAAGCTGGAGCCCAAAAAGAAAAGCACAAAGAACTCTTCCCAGGGCAAGAGCCAACGCACTTGGTTCAAAACCTTCATCAACTTCCTCTTCAGGAAGAGCTCTGAGGAGCAGAAGGAGAATGCAGGGCAAAAAGTGAAGGAGAAAGATGCCAAAGCTCCTCACAGCTCCAAGCCAGAAGCAGCCAAAAGACCTGGAGTGGACTCAAGCACATCCCCGGCACTGGGCAGAGCCCCAAAGAGGAGACCCAGCCTCAAAAAGGTTTTCTCCTTCAAGAAGCACTCAGAGGAGGAGCGAGGAGAGGCAGCAGCTGGGGCCAGAGCCAAGCGTCCCAGCTGCCTGCCTCTGCGGCACGTCCAGGTGCCAGCTGCGCCAGGTAGGAACCAACCACCCCCAGCCCTCACCCTGACCCAGCTCTGCTGCCAGCAGCACCTTGTTGGGCTTCTGTTGGGAAACTCAGAGAGCTCAGTGCTGGGCTCTCCCCTAAGCATCACCTTCCTGGGCCTTTCTGGGCTCTGGCTTAGGCTTTGAGGGCTGCAACCTCACCCTGTTGCCCTGGGACAGGGTCACTGTGCCCTCCTGCTCTGGAAATGTGGCATTGCTCTGACTTGAGCGTGCTGCAGACCACCCCAAGTGCCACCCAGACACAGGGTTTCCATCCCTGGCAAAGAGGGGACAGGGTGCTTTAGTTCAAACCTGCATTCCGGACCTGAAATGAGATCTTAAACCACTCCAGGACCAAGTTGCACCTGCTTTTGCTGCGCTGCGGGGAAGGGTGTGGGCAGCTGGGCGCTGTGGCACGGAGCCCGTGGGACACCTTGGCCCTACCCCAGCCCTGCCCTTGGCACAGAGCCAGGGAAGAGATTTCTGTGCAGCTTTGGCAGATCTGGGGCAAGTCAGAGCTGCTCAATTATGGCTCAGGGCGCTCAGCCCCATCGCTCACCTGCGGAATGCACTAATCCTGGGTGGGCACCGGCACCAAGTGGGTGCAGTTGCTGCTGCTGCTGCTGCTGCTGCTTTTCCCCTTCCATCAGTGGCCAACAACAACAAAAATTATTCCAGACTTGATGGTCTTGGAGGTCTTTTCCAGCCTGGATGGTTGTATAAAACTACTAAGCATTGGAACAAACTCCCCAGGGGAGGTAGTGGATCCCCTGTGTTAGCCTCAGCTTGGCAGTGTGCTGGGGCAGCTCATTTCAGCTGAGTTCTTACCCTGAAAGGTTGGGCTTAGATGATTCTTGAGGTCCCTTCCAACCTGAGATCCTATGAATTCTGTGAATCTTCACTTCTGGACCTGTCCTCTTCTCCCAGCAGGCCTGGAGCAGCCTGATGGATACTATGCACGAGTCTCAGAAGAGATCGACCTGATTGTGCAGGGCAGCGAGGGCCAAGGGAGCAGAGCAGGTGCAGCTGAGGATCCACCAGGGCCAGCCAGCGCTGGCAGCATTGGTGAGTGCTGCCTCTGCCACTGCTTCAGCTCTGGCATGGGTAGGAAACGTGTGTGAGACTGACCCCCGTGCAGAGCCTCTGCTTTAACCCTGACTCCAGGGTGCATGTGACCTGAGCAAGACTGGGGAGGATTTTTGCCATCAAAGCTTGATCTGGGGACAGAGCAATTCAAAGGCTGCAGGGTGGCTTTGCTGGCTGAGGGTAAGGGCACAGTTGGAAGAGGCCTGAATGGGATTTGGAGGGCTGGAATGGGGTTTGGAGGGCTGTAGGTGGATGAATATGGCTCAGGGAATTTTCCCTGGGTACCTCTACTGTGAGGGTGACAGAGCCCTGGAATAGGCTGCCCAGGGGGGTTGTGGAATCTCCCTCTTTGGAGATACTCAAAACCTGCCTGGATGCATTCCTGTGTGAGTTGCTCTGGGTGATGCTGCTCTGGCAGAGGGGGTTGGACTGGAGGAGCTTTGGAGGCCCCTTCCAGCCCCTGCCATTTTGTGATTCGGTGCTTCTAAATGGAGCATCTGGGAGTGAGGCTTGGAGGAAGGGCTGGAGCTAACCCTGAGACCTCTTTCTGCAGATGAAGCCATCAAGAGAATCGTTGCCCTGCTCCGGAGTGCAGGAGATGAGCTGGACAGGCAGGTGAGAAGAGAGCTGTGGGCAGCTGGCTGGGCTTGAGGGAGGTTTGTGCCAAGCTCTGTACTGCTGTGAAATGCAGAAACACCCTCGAGTGCCCTGGGGGTGGGGGGGAAACCCAAGGGAATGGAAGGAAGTGAGGCTCAGCCAAAGCCAGGCAGTGGCAACTCCCAATTCCCCGCCAGGGCGTGAGGGTGGCTGTCTGCCTGCCCTCCCTCAGCCACAGCCCTGGCACGGAGCCAGGGCACCAGCACAGGGATGCCAGCGACTTGCAGTGTGATATATTACAAATATTTACAGCTACAGACAGTGATGTGCAAGTTAAAAGTCAGACAGAAATACCAGATTCCCCCCAGCAGCCAGAGTGCCCAGGAGAGGCTCCCAACCACACTTAAATACAAGACCCCTCCCAGCAGCCAGAGTGCCCAGGAGAGGCTCCCAACCACACTTAGATACAAGACCCCCCCAGCAGCCAGAGTGCCCAGGAGGGTCTCCCAACCATACTTCCATCTCTTTTTCCCACCCTCTTCCTTGTCTCAAGGTGAGCTGGAAAGGTCATGAAGAGGTGTCAGAAGCAGTTGGGAAATGTGCAGGGCCAGGCAGCAGAGTTAATACAGCAAAAATCAGACAGAGACTGAACTTACCTTCGCTTTTGTCCTTGCTTTTATGTGTCCCAGCAGAACGAAAGGCTGATGCAGACACCACCTTAGTTTGCTTTTCACAGCCCATAATATAATGTCTCTCATTAAAACACCCCAACTACCACGGCCAACAATCTAATGTCTCTCATTAAAACACCCCAACTAGCCCCAGAGCAGCAGGACTGCTAACAGAGCTTCTCTTGCTGCCTGCCCAGGTGAGGGAGGACGCGCGACTGCAGATGTTCTTCCGAGACCTCTCCTACAGCTCCTTCAAGGACCTGGCTGATGCCTATGTCCACAGGGAGATGACTGCCAGCAGACCTGATGTTGACCTCCAAGAGGTCCAGTTTGCTTTCACGGTGCACCTGACTGCCAAGGTGGCAGGCATCTGCAACCAGGCAGTGAACAGGATCATGGGCTTTGGCACTCGCTACCTGGAGGATTCGCTGCCACCCTACAGCAAAGTTCTGCAGGTAGGGAGGAGGAGGAGGAGCAGGGCTGGGGCTGAACTTCCAGCAGCAGGTGAGGGCAAGTGCTGTGGGTTTGGAGTTGTGGGGTGGTAGAAGTCTTTTGGTTGGAAAGGACCTGTAAGACCTGTGTGATCAGAGGGCTGCAGCAACTCTGATGAATGGCTGAGAGCAGCCCTGAGGAACAGGCCCTGGGGGCCTGGGGTGATGCAAAGCTCAACCTGAGCCTGGAGTGTGAGTGCAGTCCAGACAGCAACTGTGTGCTGGGCTGCAGCAAGAGCAGTGTGGGCAGCAGGGCAAGGGAGGGGATTGTGCCCCTTTACTCTGCTCTCCTCAGACCCCACCTGCAGTCCTGTGTGCAGTTCTGGAGCCCCCAGCACAGGAAGGACATGGAAGTGTTGGAGCGGGTCCAGAGGAGGCCACCAAGATGCTGAGAGGGCTGCAGCAGCTCTGCTGTGAGGACAGGCTGAGAGAGCTGGGGCTCTGCAGCCTGGAGAGGAGAAGGCTTCCAGGAGAGCTTGGAGTGCCCTTCCAGGATCTGAAGGGGGCTACAGGAAGGCTGGGGAGGGACTATTGACAAGGTCTGGTGATGCCAGGATGAGGAGGAATGGGTTTAGATTGGCAGAGGGGGAACCAAAACTGGATGTTAGGAGGAAGTTGTTTGCAGTGAGGGTGGTGAGACACTGGCACAGGCTGCCCATGGAGGTTGTGGGGCACAGAATCACTCAATGGTGGGAAGTGACCTCACAGGTGTTTTCTTCTCTCTCTCTCTCAGCAGAGCAGAGACCAGTTCAGGACAGACAACTTTGAGAGCCCAGATTGATGTCACCAGCCTTGGCAGAACCTGAGGATGTACAGTCTGGGGCGCACAGTCCCTGTTGGTGACCTGGCTGTGGTCTGATCTTCCCAGCTGGGGAAAAGCACAAGGGAAAGCCCCAGCAGCATGGAATGCTTCACACACCCCTCTGGGAGGGGCACAGGGTTGGGTGGGGTGGCAATCAAAGAGAGGCCAAATGCCCACCCTGTTTGTACTTCAGCTCTTGCCAAGTGTGGAGCTCGGGGTTGGTGTGTTTACTGCCCTGCTCTTCTGGACGTGGCTGTCCATGGGCAACATCCTTTTTGTACCTTCTCTAACAGCTTGGGGGATTAAACCCCCTCAAAAACTCAAATAAATTAAAAATCCAATTAATTAACTCCCCAATTAGTTGGTGCCTTTCTCTGCTGGGTGATGGATGCAACAGTGTCTGCTTGGTGATGGCTGCGGAGGGGCTGCACCTTCAGGGGCAAAGTGGCACAAAGGGAAGCAGACAGCAGACAGCAGATTCCCAGCTTGGGGGAATAAAAAACCCTCCAAAAATCTAATAAATTAAAACTCAAATAAATTAAAACTCCAATTAATGAAACCCCAAATAGATTGGTGCCTTTCTCTGCTGGGTGATGCACACAACAATGTCTGTTTGGTGATGGCTGCAGGGGAGCTGCATCTTCAGGGGCAAAGTGGCACAAAGGGAGGTTGACAGCAGACAACAAACAGCAGATTCCCAGCTTGGGGGAATAAAAACCCCTCAAAACTCTAATAAATTAAAAATCCAATTAATTAAACCCCTAATCAATTGGTGCTTTTTTTCTGCTGGGGGATGCCCTCAACAGTGTCTGCTTGGTGATGGCTGCAGGGGAGCTGCACCTCCAGGGGCAAAGTGGCACAAAGGGAGGCAGACAGCAGACAGCAAACAGCAGATTCCCAGCTCGAGGGAATAAAACTCCCTCAAAAACTCAAATAAATTAAAACTCCAATTAATTAAGCCCCCCCTCCCAACAAATGGTAGCCTTTCTTTGCCGGGCAATACCCGCAACAGTGTCTGCTTGGTGATGACTGCAGGGGAGCTGCACCTCCTGGGGCAAAGTGGCACAAAGGGAGGCTGACTGCAGACACCCTGCGTGGTCCTGCCAGTCTGGGCTATTTGTAGCCTTTGCCTTCCCAGCGGAAGGGGATTTATTAGCCAGGGCAGCTCGATCTGGCACCAGGAGCTGGGTAAAGCTTGTTCTCTTGGCACGAGCTTCCTGTTGCTCCAGCAAGGATTTGCAGCTGCTGAGGTCTCACCTAGGAGGCCTAAGGAGATGGGAAATGTCAAAGTGATTAAAGCCTAATCCCTGGGAATGCTCTCAGCTAATCGTTGCCCAGACCCCTAAGTAGTGTCATGGATTAAAGCAGCTCTGGGCTGGGGGGCAGGGGGGGGTTGCCAGTGCTAGATGCTGTGCCAGCAGCAGCAGCAGCAGCAGCTCCCTTGCCAAGGCTGGATCCAGCCCGGGGTTAGGGGAATCAAATGTTGAGGTTGGCGTTGTGCAAGTGGTGAGACGACAGAGTGGGTTCAAGGTGGTGCTGGTGGTAAATAAAGCTGTGGGTCTGGGTCAGGGACAGGAGCTGGCAGTCTTCTGTGGGTCACCACTGGCCGCCTGTGCCTGCCCAGCGCCTCCTCTCCTGGGTGAGCTGAACTTGGCAGCTCTTTTAAAGCCTGAAGCAAAACAAATTGGGGAAGTGGAGCCCTGGTAGGAAGGAAGCAGCCCTCCACCACCCAGATCAGCACCCTCTCCAGAAGTCTCTGGGGACACCTTCTTGTGGCCTTCCAGTGGCCAGTCAGAAGCTGAGGACAGAGTTCTGAGCGGGACCTGTGGTGCCAGGACAAGGAGGGTGCTGGTTTGGGACTGGAAGAGGCAGATTCAGAGTGGAGAGAAGGGAGAGATGTTTGGCACTGAGGGTGGGGAGAGGCTGGTCCAGGTGGTCCAGGCTGCAGGTGGTTGCATTGAATGGGCTTTGAAGGTCTCTTCCCACCCAAAGCAGCCTGGATTCTCTGCCACCTGCTGCTGAGCAGCCCCAAGGAGGGCAAACCTTGCTCGAGCTTCGTCTGGCTCAGCCCAGGCTGTGCCAAGCACCAAATCCCAGTCCTGGACTCTGCCCGGCGGTGCCAACAGCAAGCACAGTGCCAACAGCACATTTCCTTCTGGCTGGCAACCAGACTGGGAGCCTTTTATTGCAGGAAAAAAATGAAGCCACTCCTGCTTGTCTGCAACCTTCCCGACATCGCCGTTCCCAGCCCAGAGCCCAGGGAGCTGAGCTGGACTGTGATCAGGGCAGGGCAAGCTGGTGTCAAGGCCATGCTGGGGACACCCTGGCAGCATCACATGACACTTCTGTGTGTTTTGCATCCGAGCTGAGTTGGTGGCTGCTGCAGGTTAGGATTTGCATGGAGCAGGAGAGGGTTTTGTCTCCTAGATGACTTCTCGGAGGACATCGTCTGCCCCCGGCACCTGGGACGCTGCTGTCTGGCAAAGCACCGGTAAGAAAAACAACTCCTCCCTCCCATTCCTACTCCTGAGCTGGTCCTGAGGGCATGGCTGAACCAAAGAGTCATCTTCTTTGCCCACCAGACCTTTCCCCACCCACTGGGGCTGCAAGTACTGGGCAAACAGGGAGCAAAACCTGCAGAGCCTCTTACACAAAGGAGTCCTGGTCCCAAGTCATGGAATCCTAGAAAGGGTTGGGTTGGAAGGGACCTTAAAGAGCATCCAATGCCAACCCCCTGCCATGGGCAGAGACAGCTCCCACTGGACCAGGTTTCTCAAGGCCTCATCCAACCTGTCCTTGAACGCCTCCAAGGAGGGGACACTCACAACCTCCCTGGGCAACCTCTCTTCCCACTTCACTCTCAAGAATATTTCTTCCTCATCTCCAGTCTCAGTCTCCCCTCCTCAAGCTTCAATCCATTCCCTCTCATCCTGGCACACTCAGCCTTTGTCAAAGTCCCTCCCCAGCTCTCCTGGAGCCCCTTCAGGTACTGGAAGCTGCTCTGAGGTCTCCCTGGAGCTTTCTCTTCTCCAGGCTAAACAACCCCAACTCTTCCAGCCTGTCCCCATAGGGGGAGGTTCATTCAGTCCTCTGATCATCCTGGTGGCCTCCTTTGGACAGATTCCATCAGTTCCAGGTCCTTTTTGTGCTGGGGGCTCCAGACCTGGAGACAGTGCTGCAGGTGAGGTCTGAGCAGGGCAGAGCAGAGCAGAACAGAGCAGAGCAGAGGGGCAGAATCCCCTCCCTGTGCCACTGCTCTCCCTGTTCTGGGTGCAGCCAGCATGCAGCTGGCTCAGGGTGAGCAGCAGAGGTGCAGCTGCAGCCCTGTGTGATGAGATGAGAGTGGCAGCACCCCTGGCTGCCCTTAGTGCAGCACCCCAGGGCTTGTGGCACCTGGAGCTCAGGTCCCTTCTCATGAGGGCTTCCAGCATCTTGACTCAATCCCTTGGTTATAAAACTGAGACTTTGCTCGCCTGTGGCTGCTGAAGGTATTAAGAAGGTATTAAAGCAGGCCAAGTTATTAGCCCCAGGGGTCTGAGTGGTTTCCAGCTCTTGGCATTACCTTCATCCTGCCCTAAGCACCCTGCATGGCTTCCAACAGCTAAGGCAGGCACCTCACACGGAAATCCTGGGATCACAGACACCCACCAGCTGGGCATGGATCCTGCCCTGGCAAGGGGAGCCCCATGGCTCACACAGCCCCTGCCCTGGTGCTCAGAGAGGGCTGCAGCTCTGCTCCTGGATGCATGCAAACACACAACCATGGCATGGTTTGGGTGGGAGGGGACCTTTAAAACCCATCCAGTCCAACCCCTTGCACTCAGCAGGCACAGCTGCAGCCAGAGCAGGCTGCTCACAGCCCCAGAGAGCCTGATCTAGAATGGTGGCAGGCGTGGGGCAGCTCTCACCTCTCTGGGCAGCCTGGGCCAGGCTCTCACCACTCTCCCAGCAAACAAATTTCTCCCTTCTCTCCAGTCTGAATCTGCCTCTTTTAATTCCAAACCATCCCCCCTTGTCTTGGCACAACAGGCCCTGCTCAGATGTGTGTCCCCAGCTTTCCTCTCAGCCCCTTTAAGCACTGCAAGGCTGCAAGACACAGAGATATGGTGCTGAGGGTCATGGCTGAGCCTTGACTGAGTTAGATAAAGGTTGGACTTAGTGATCTTAAAGGTCTCTTCCAACAACACTGACTCTGTGATTCTGTGGCCTGGGGGAAGAAGGTCTCCTGACTCAGCTCTGTGAGGGGTAGCACTCAGGAGGTGCTCTGGAGCACCACATTCCCTGGCAAGTCCAGTCCCTATGAGACAACCTCCCTCATGCTGTGCCCTGGGCAGAGGAGCATGTTCCTGCAGGTCCCATGGGATCATTTACACCTTCCCTGCAGCTGGGCAGCTGGGGCTGGATTTACACTGAGGAGGGGCATGTGTGGAGTGAAGCAGGAGCATCCTATGCCCCCTCCTGCAGTGCCTGCTGAGTTCCCTGGGGGCTGGGGCATATTTGTGCCAGCGTTAATGCACAGAGAAGATGAGGACAGTTCCATCCCCTGTGCCCATGCTCACACCCCTGCTGCCCCTGTGTGCTCAGAGCAGCTGCAGAGGTAGATGAGCTTGGATTAGGGCATATTCATCAAAGAACCTGGGTGAGGGCACAGAGGGCACTGCCAGCCAGTTTGCTGGTGACACCAAATCGGAAGGAGTGGCTGAGACCCCTCAGGCTGTGCTGCCACTCAGCCAGACCTAGGAGAGGAGAAATGGAATGAAATCCAACAAGGGCAGCAATAGAGTCGTGCATCTGTGAGAGAACAGCCTCATGGACCAGTAGAGGCTGGGGCTGAGCTATTGGAGGAGACCTGAGGGTCCTGGTGGCCAGAAGGATGCCCATGAGCCACCAATGTGCCATGGTGGCCAAGAAGGCCAAGGGCATCCTGGAGTGGATTAGGAAGGTTGTGGTGAGTAGGACGAGAGAGGTCTTCCTACTCCTCTACTCTGCTGGGAGCATCCTTCTGGCACCTTAGCTGCTGCTGGGAGCATCCTTCTGGCACCTTAGCTGCTGCTCTGAGCATCCTTCTGGCACCTTAGCTGCTGCTGTGAGCATCCTTCTGGCACCTTAGGTGCTGCTGTGAGCATCCTTCTGGCACCTTAGCTGCTGCTGTGAACATCCTTCTGGCACCTTAGGTGCTGCTGGGAGCACC
>VWZE01021536.1:0-22367 GCA_013396675.1 Eubucco bourcierii
ATATGTATATATATGTATATATGTATATATATGTATACATATATATATGTATATATGTATATATATGTATACGTATATATATGTATGTATGTAGTTAATAGGCTAAATAGCCTATCAGCATGTTATTTGAGAGATTTCTTTTGCACCAAAACAGGTAATTTGGGATTTTTCTAAATGATTCTTTACTATTAGGCATTCTATATATGCATGTACAGATTGTACAAATATGATTTGGTTTGGGTTTTGACATCTAAGTCTTTACAAGTTTTGTCTGTTCTGTACAATAACATGATACAAATGATAGTTTGTTTTTCATCTTATGATGAGGTTCCATATGTTAGGAAGAAACCAGTTGCATTTTTCAGATCAAACCATTCCTGCTATCAAAGCAGGACACTTACATAAAGAATAATTCATTATGAAGGGGATTTCTGAAGGTCATCTAGTCCAGCCTACATTATGAAAATGTGTCTATCTCTTGATTAATCTCTGTATTTTCCTCTGTTGCAGGTATTAAAGATGTGATTGTTTGGGGCAATATTACTGGACACAACTACATTGATTTGTCACATGCAAAAATTTATGGATATGATTGTGCTATTTGGGGCCCAGGTGATTTTCCACGTCCTTTGTTGAATATGATTTATGATAGGTACACCACAAATTTATTATTTTTAGATAAACCAAAATAACTGCTTTCAGTCCATGTTTATCTGAAATGTGTAATAAATATCAAGAGAGTTGTTCAGGTTTTTTTTCCAAGATTTGTCTTTAGTGACTACCTCTTTACTTAAAGGAAAACTCAAGCTGAAGTACTCTGCAAAAGAAGTTGAGTCCTTCCTGTTGTTATGTGTAGTTCTGACTCTCTTGACATCACTGTTTATAACTATATTCTCCACCATACTAAGTGTGCTTCTCTTCTATCATATTACAAGCAGCCTATAAGTAGTGGAAGTTTGAGTAATGGCTTAGATGTCTAGTATGCATGATGAAACTTTGAAATAATACTACATGTGTCTGCGTCTTGAGGTACCTATATTCCCATTGAACATATGGTCTGAACATGCTATTGTAGTCAGTTGCTCAAAATAGACAATCTGTGAACTTCTATTAAAAAAGGATACCAGGCAGCTGGATACCCTCTTGTGGGAAGAAGAAGGGATGAGTGCAGTGAGAGGGCAGCAGATGTGGCATACCCTCATACCTGGCTATACTGAACTCCCACTCTGGTCTAAACCTAGCATTTTTACTGGACAGCAGATACTCCTTTTATCCTGTACTTGTGCTGTGATAAGCAGAGAGAAATTATGGTTCATGTCTTTCTTTTACATAAAATGGTAATACATCATGATATTATCATTAATAATAATAGAGATTACAGCTTGAGTAAACGACTTAGCGTTCGTAGACAGCACTTTATTGCTACATTTTGAACCATTTTTATTAGATTGTGTTTTTTCTATCTTTAAGTGCCTTGCCTTCAACAGTGATGTTTGGTAAGTTTTGATTGTTTTCTTCCCTTAGGTTTCTTTTCTTTTCCTTTAAAAAAAATTACTATTACTCTTTCTGTAGTCACCATTTATTTTTTTTTCTTCCTCCACATTGCTTTTTTGTATGTAGGGAATGGGTCCATTCAGAACTTCAGTCTGCACAGAGCTCACTGAGTTCCCGGATCAGCCATTGTGTGGGAATGTTGCCTGCTCATGCAGTAGCCACTGTACTGAGATACTGGTATCTTGGCTGTCCTCCTGGGGAGATCGTTTCTGTGGGAGTACTTACTACAGGTAAATCTTGTCACTTAGTCTTTTGTAGCTGTAGCCCCAGGACGTAGAACATTATTTTTAAATCTAGATTTTAAATATAAACATGTAAAACAGATCAGGATATAATGTGAGGCTGAGGGATTTTTTTCAGCATAAGAAACTCCGAATCTAAGAAATGTTACTCTCCAGAGCTTTTGATTGGATAATCTCTTCTTATAAGCATCTCTTAGATTAACATTATCTTGTTGCAGAGTGTCTTAGTCTTTTAGTTTAAATATTTTACTGGAATATGTGTTGTGTGCAAGGACGTTAGAAAGTTCTTCACAGAAAGAGTGATTGCACGTTGGAACAGGCTGCCCAGGGAGGTGGTGGAGTCACCATCCCTGGAGGTGCTTAAGAGAAGGCTGGATGAGGCACTTAGTGCCAACAGTCAGAAGGGTTAGATGATAAGTTGGACTTGATGATAGAGATCTTTTTCAACCTGGTTAATTCTGTGATTCTGTGACTATAGTTCTTAGAGCCTAAGTTATGAAAACCTGTAGTTACATGGACCAATACATGGAACATTTCACAACAGTCGTTTATTCTTTGTATGAGTTAAATATTTTTTCCCATTTTTAAGACGTGAAATAGTTACACCATTTCTTTTACAGCATAGGAAAGACATGGACTTGCTTGCACAGGTCCAGGGGAAGGCATTAATACAATCTAAGGGCTGGAACAACTCTGATATGAAGAAAGACTGAGAATGTTAGGATTGTTCAACCTGGAAAAGAGAAGGCTTGGGGGTGACCTTATTGTGGCCTTCCAGTGCTTAAAGGGAACCTATAAACTTTTTAGCAGAGCTTGTTGTCATAGAACAAGAAGCAATGGTTTTAAACTATAAGAGGGGAAAATTTAGACTAGGTAAATGGAAGAATTTTTTTACTGTGAGGGTGGTGAAATGCTGGAACAGGTTGCCAAGTGAAGTGGTAGAAGCCCCAAGACCTTCAAAAGTCCTTTCCAACTCACTCATGTACATTTAACTAAAATATAAAGTTACAGTGAAAAGAGAACTCTTTTGTCTTTGAACCGTACACTGAAAAATCCAGTCCCCATTTATACTAGGATCTTACAATTGGAGATTTTGCAAGTCTGTAGGACTAACCTTGACACTGGTAAGGATATGTTTTTAATCAGAAATAATATGTTTGGGTAATATTAAGAGGTTTGGGTTTTTTTCTTTTTACTTCAGGTCAGTTTTGTGTTCCTGAAGGAATTGTCTTTTCTATGCCAGTGAGGTTCCAGAATGGTAACTGGGAAGTCATGACAGAATTAGAAATTAATGAAACGACCCAAGAAGTTCTGGGCTGTTTAGCCCGTGAGCTGATTCAGGTGATGATTTCTTTTATCTAGTAGTATGCCCATTCTGCCACCTATGGGTTCGTTGCAATATAGCTTTGAATGCTGAGACTTGCTCTGTTAGATGTACAGCCATAGATATACAATCCACACATGTGCTGCAGGCTTTGTGCCAAACAGAAATAACGACATTAATTTATTGTTTCTGCGTTCTGTGCTGCTGATGTTGATTTGGCTTGTGATTCAGACTACTATGCCAGGAGACATGTTTATTTGGATCTTTGTGACTGATTCAGTATGAATCAAGGCCAGATTAGAGATTTTTCAGAAAGTACAGAATCAGCAGTAATTTAATCATGAACTTCTTGTTCACTTAGAAAAGAATACTTTCATTTTATTAAATATTAAAATACTAAAAAGACTGATCTCAAACTCCATATTCTAGCTTCAGCTGGATTTTGGGATCTTCAGCCGTACTAGTAACATGTGAGGACTATTTTACTTTAATAACATGTGAGGACTATTTTACTTTAACATACTGTAAGTTGTGCTAGAAATTACAGTAGATGAAAAGAATGGGTGATACTAAAACGGGTTTGGTTTTTTCTATTCAGGAAAAGCAAATTGCTCTAAAGGAAATAGAAGAAATGCATCACTAGTGAAAAATACTTCCTTCAAGGTGTGTTTTTTCTCACCATAAAATATGAGTTTTAAGTGAGAATTTAAGTGATGGATTCTTATACCTCTTTCATTTGAAATGGGTATGAAATCTTTCAGGAAGGAATTACAGTAACAGGTGCATGTCTGATATATCCTGGGTCAGGGAAAGCTTGCATGGTAACAACCTTGTTTCTTATATGTTTCCATTGTGTCATTCACAATTCATGAATATAAAAATCATGTGTAAATAATACATTTGGCATGACACATTTTATCTTATGTTATTAATAAATATAAAATCAACTTCACCAAAGTTACTATTAGAAAAGTACTTTCACCATATGACCTACTATTTGTTATGAAGTTATTCTTTATTACAGCATCTAGAAATAATGAGTTGAATTTCTAACAAGGAAAAATACTGTGAAGTGGAGCTCGAATTTCTTAGTTTTCTGTTTGTTGCAGTACCAAATAGTTCATTCAGTATGTTTAGCCTCTACGCCTGTCACAAGAAGTTGAGAAACACAGACAGTAAGCTGAAAAAGAGATATTGTTATTTTCCATAGAGAAGGCAATGTCCATAAGTGGCAGCCACATCTGCCACTTCTTTCAGTTACTATAGATGATAGATTTCTTAGAGGTCCCCACATTATATATTATTAAGCCATTTCATTTTGTTAATGACACACCAAGCTTGTAATTAATTATCTTTGTTTAATGCATGATGAGAAGAGAAATTTAATCTAAAAGTCTGCAGAACAATTCCAGTATCCCTTCCTAACATTTAGGGGCATGTGGGAAGGCTATAGGCCACATGATTCTGCTATGGCAACCCCTGAATCCACAATCTGCTTTTCCTATGTAGAATAAAAGCCCCACATATTCTCCCAGGTCTTTCTGTGCTACTTTTCCTGCCTATTTTGTTTTTTTTCAAGTCCTCTTGAGATTATATAATGTAAAGAAGAATCATTTGTTGAAGTAAGAACAGAGGAACTTTAAAGTGGGTTAGATTTTTGTTTTCTCTAGCCATTTCTTTCTGCTTTTAGGTTCTTCAGGACTTTTCCTTGGTTGTATTTCTTTCCCCTTTCCTTCAAATACTTTCCAATACTTTGATACCATCATTTACCATACTGTAATCTGTTCTTCTGCATTGAGGGCAGGCTAAAGAATAGGGAAACTTTAGATCTTGATGCCTTTAGCGAACACATAAGCTTTTTCATTATCCATGCTTGTTTCTCAGGAAAAGACTACTGAAACAGTAAGATTCTACTACTCCTGACCTTGATTAACCCAGATAGGAGCTTCCCAATTAGATAGGAGTATTCTTCCCTGTCTGCTCTCTGTTTGTATGGGACTGCTTTTCTGCAGCTCTGCTTTCTTGTGGCTGCTTTTAACACTGAGCACTAAGCAGAGTGTCTTTGAATTGCTGGCAGCCAACTGCTTAGTTGTGCACTACTCCTGTGACATTAGTATCAAGTGCCATGCTGTTCAAGTATTACAGAAATTACTTGCTTGTCTCCTTGCACTTGTAAGTGTTTTAGGAGACTGGCAAAAATATTTACTGGTTTTGCTTTTTGTTTACAGAGATGGAAACTTTGCCTACTGGTTCACTTTAGCCAGAATTGTGTGGAGGAGAAAGTGCTGAAAATTCCCATACTGAAACAACATCTTCATTGCACAAAAGAGCTGACTATGAAGAAAACCTAAACATTATTATAGATTTTACAGTATCATCAAAATGCTGGAAATCTATAGGCAGAAAGATATTTCAGAAACAGTGTGAATGTAGCATTCTTAATCTGGAGATCAAAGCAAAATTCTTAGTGACTTCAATGATTTAATTTGCATCCAACAACTTGTTTATTCAGACCAATAAACTGTTTCAAAAATATTGCTTAATGTATAAAATCTTCATATTACGACAATCACACACAGAGTAACAGTTTTATAACTCCAAAACCTTGTTGCAGATGTAATGCAACACAGTACTTGTATAGAAATATATATTCTCAAGCAAAATTCGATTTTTACCAGAAAAATGTAAATGCGTACATCTCCTTAGTGACAAGATGTCTCCCATGTTTTTCATTTCTTTCAGGAGTTTCATAGGGACTAAGATATTTTAAGTCAAAGATGCAATTAATTATGTTGATATCTAAACTAGATTGTTGAGGAACCACTTCCACTTGCACGTTTTTGGTGTCTTAAAGGATGGAGACGGTGTTAAATTAAATAGGATATTCTAGGTCGTTACCACTAGGATTTACTATTTTTTCTTTTTGTGTAGTTGGCACCAACTATTTGTTACACCAGATTGTGCTTTCTGCATTATTGTACCAACTTTCACCTCAAATTCAGTCTCTATAGCAACACTGTTCCTCGCTAACTAGGAGATGCTTAGTAAAGGCCCCTCAATTTAGAAATATTTCACTCCAACCATATGGAAAAGTTGCTTTGAAACAAAGATCAAAGATTTTTTACTTTTAATAATTCAGGATAGTTATTACTAATTAATTAGTGTTCTCTGTTTTGACTGCTTATTCAATTACCTGATACTTTGATCTGGGCCTTTGCCAGGCATTTGTTTTGGATAGCATTCATTTAAAAGCAAAACCTTTAGAACTGTATCTTGAAGTCAACTTCTAAGTGCTGTGAAACTACTGGGCTTCCCTGGCGATGTCATCCCACTTTTAGGACTTTAGTCAGTAGCTAAGAGAAAGGTAAGCATGGTTACAATGTTTAAGAGGAGGCAATAATTTCAGCCTTTGAATGCAACAAAGAATGTTTTCCCCCTTCACATGAAACAAAAGTAATTATAGTTTATTTTATGCATATTTAAAATGTTGATGACATGTCTAATTTCAGAAGAAGGCAGGCTTCTGTGATGAAGTCAATTGATCTGCTTGGATATTTCTGTCTTACTTGATCTGGTTTGTCTTTCTCTTTCCTTAATTATACAGAATGTTTGAAATTGCATTTCACTTGCTAAAGTACATATTCTGAGAGCCTATATAGGAAGACAAAATGTATGTACATAATCAGACAAGTTACTTTTATTGAGCATTCCTATAGGATTCAAGAATAAGGCTAGTTCTCTACATAAAAATATTTGTGTTATTGGGATCAGGGTTTATAATTGTAAAAAATTATTTCCTGTACAATTGGAATTAATTTTAAATTTGTTTTGTGGAAGTGTGTATTAATAATTTAAAAGGGCACGTGTAACTGAAATACAACATACTGACTGAAATAGTGTATCAATAAAAAGTTAGTTCAGATTTGATGGCAGGCAGATACTGCTACTTTCATGTTACCTTCATTACAAAGTATGTGTGTTAACTGTGAAGCAGATACTGTTAATTTCACCCAAGCACTCCTACTGCAGTCAAGATCTGGACTCTCCATAGAGTTTTGCACATAAAAACACAGACTTCACATTTACTGATAATGCCTCTCATAATTTTTAAAGGATGGATTCCTGGATATGATATTATGATGTTGCACAATTACAGCTAGTTTGCTAAAACACATAAACACACTTAACTTTGAGACCATGAGTACCCTCCTGAGTACAGGAGAACACTGTATGTAGCCATATGGGTAATTTTAGCCATATGGGTAATTTAAAGGTTAGACATTGCACTGTACTGAATAGAGAGCTTGTCATCTTACAGTAAGTATCAAGTGCTAATAGATAATTCATGCTGTATAAGACAGTGTATCTGTTCTTGAGTGAGCAAATAGTAATGAGTTCTAATTTAAGTGAGCTTAACCTGTATTTTTTTACATTCATCCTCTTGCTTTATTTTATGTACCTTTGGTGGGGAGAAGAAAAGAAAAGGAGGAGGAAAACGAGAGGCAAGCTCTTTTGTAAGTCTGTCTTTTAGCTTGCTATATGTAGTTTTCATTAAGTACTTATATTTAATTGCTTAGAATTTTCAGATTTCGTTGATTTCTGTACATTGACTTTTCTGTCAAGCTACACAGAGGCATATCCTACTGCACTGTTTTAGGAGTGGAGTAATTGTACAAGCAAAGTTTCACACCTCTATAAATGTTGAATAGAACTGCAGTCTTGCAGAACCCAGGGTTAAGTCCAAACTAAACCTGAGTAAGGAAGAAAATGGAAGAATGGTGAAAAGGTAACAGTGATATTGCCTTCAAAGAAAGACTTCAATAAAAAAAACATGGCATTATAGTCTTTATTGAAGAAGTTATTAAAGGAAATCTGTATTAACCCTTTTAAGTATTTATAGGTTATTTAGAGACTGAAACACGAAGTTGCAGCTTTCACCAATTAAAATGGTGAGAAGAATATTTGTGGTATGATTATAGATCATTGAATGTTTATGGTTCATAATTTGCCATTCTGTCATTTTTATGAGAATTGATTGATAACTCTCACTGGTATTAAAGTGAATATTTGAGTAAATTCAGATACCAGATTTGTTTTTAAAGTTTTAGGTAGTTGGAAACCATTTAACTTTTATTTATTCTAGCAAATTTCCCTTTTTTCCCCCAAGATAAGCCCTTTGGAGTCCTGTGTAACTTACATCTGTAATACCTAGTGTTTTTCAACTGTAATATTAGTCAAAAGATAGTATACTGGATTAATTTTTATTTATATTAATAATTTGTTTTTCTCTTTAAAAAAGATATTGTCATTTAGAGCATTAATGAAATAATCCTATGGGGTGACATTTAGTTTCTGTTGTTTGTAGGGTTATAATTACTTTTTCTTTCATGATTGTGTAGGGAAATCAGTTCATGGTTATGCTTCATTTTAGCCGCCTCAGCTCAAAAACAAAAAGTGAAAACTTTATTTGTGTTTGAAAATTTTATAAAACAGACTTTGGAGCAATTGGAATCAATAAATCTGGGAAAGCATCTGATGTAAATGTATACCTTCTCTGACCCAAGATTATACCCTGCAGGCTGTGTAGCAATCCTGTATGTAAGCACTGGAGTCAATAGCGAAAGATCCCATTTCCTGTATTTGAAACTGTTCTGGGGACTGTTTTTCCCCTTTTGTAGTTGCTGGAATTGCTTCTGCTTTATCCTCAGCATAGAGTACACAAATTTCTGGACTTTCTTTGCACTTGACACAAAAACTGTTATGTTTTGCGTATTTTTTTCTAACTGCATTTCTGAAATGCATCCAGTAAATTGTTCAGATTAAAAGGTTTGTTCTGAATGGCTTGATACAGCTCTGTCTAGAAAATGTGCTTTTACACTTTGGCTTGTTTCATTATAGAATACCTAATGCCATCTGTTCGTTTCATATGGATCCAGACTTGCAGGGTAAGAATTTTTCTCGTTTTTTCCCAAATTTTCTCAAGAGATGTGTCTTGACATCTTCTGCGACTGAATAGAAACTACTGAGTTGTAATAAAGTCATGGCACTTTCAGAGTCTTGTGCTGTAGCACATAAATGACAAATTGCACATCTGTGATACCCTGTCTTTACTTTTTAATCTCACCTGACAATTTCCTTGCCATTATCTCCTTGGCTTATGGAATGGTCAGGTGTACAGGGGCCACCTTCCTAATTTATAATATATAAATGTATTATTATATAATACATTTTTTTCACATATTCCCTAATAGGCATGAGGAGTGGCCATACCTTCCCTTTATGAGTGCAAAATCATAGCAAACACTTTATCTACTAGATAACATGTAGCACAAAATGCAGAACTTGCAAGTGACCTATGAGAAATGAATGGTTACTGCCTATGAGAAATGAATGTTTACTGCCCCTAAATAGCTTGTTATAAATAACAATCCTAAAAATATTTTGTATTTTATTTGGTATGTTTTTCTTTGTCCTCTGTTTTACGTGTGTGCTCTCTCAAGTTAAATCTGGAACTGTTCTTGAAAGGCACAGAATGCCCTGCTTTGAGGCAACATTTTGTCTGTAAGAATGGACTTGAAATGAGGAGCAGATGGCTACTAAAACAGATTCCCTCCACTTAGAAAGTCATCTTGCACATGAAGGGTGTTTTGAGTTGGATCACGTGTGTGTTTCTAGCATTTGGATTTGAAAATAAGCATTTGGAATTTAATCCATAGCCTGCCGAAAGCTGTGGGAGTTTTTCTGTTACTTTCAAAAGAGCTTTGGATCGGTTTACTGAAGAAAAAAAGAACTGATAATACATAGAAGTCAAAACTAGTTTTTCACATTGTGTGACATGCTACACTACATCTCCAAATAATATCACAAAACACAGTATGACAAGAGCAGGACTAAACAGATGGTATAGCAGATACTGGCTTATTTCTGTATCTTAAGCAGCATCTGGGAACCAGCAGAGTCTGTAATTTGCTAACTATTAGCATTAGTCTGATACATTTGTGGGAAGCCATTGCACACAGATTGGCTGCTTTCTGGATTAAACAGGTAGCATTTTATGGGTTATCTGTACTCAGTTATGCGCATTTGTTGCTTATCTTAGACCTTAGTCAAGAGTGAGTAACACTTCCTCTATGAAGTACAGGGAGAAAAATTATGTGAGGACAGGAGGATCACTGATAAAACCCCTTCTAGTTTCTAAAGTTTTGTGAATAAGCCTTTTTTTCTTTGTTTTAAAGTTCTAGATACCTGTGTAAAGTATAAGATATAGGTCATGTTCACAAGCCCTTACTTCCCACTCAGGAAAACATCCTTTAGTGATATGAAAGGAATGAGCTGACATCATGTAAGAGTACAGGAGTTAGTCAAGCATCTTGAGTGGGATTACTAAGCAGAGATGTCAAAAAGCAGTTGCTCTGTTCAATCGTTTGGTGTCCCTGCCTATGCAGGGGGTTGGAACTAGATGATCCTTGTGGTCTCTTCCAACCTCACCATTCTGTGATTGTGTGATTCTCTAAGAGTCCCAGGTGTTGATCTTAGCAGCAAACGTATTTATATACTTGAAATGTGTCCAAAACAATAACCCTGTTGTGCTGACTGACAAACCGTTCTTTGTAGAAAAGTCTCTCTTACCAAGGTACTCTTGCTTGAAGAAGTACTATTTTCTGGTGATCTTGACTAAAAGTATGCACAGTGCATATCCTTTTTTTCTGATCTGTGAACAGACTTGATTTCCAAAGGAGCAGGCGTGCTCTCTATGTTAAACACATTTTTAAAGGTTTGTCATGTCACTGGTCGTAAGAAGGACATTTTCCCCACAAAGCTATTGTAAAGAACAAAAAAAGTTTTAATTTCTCCTACTCATTTTTTTTTAAATTGCCCTCAGAGTATTGTGGGGTTTGATAAAGACAAAGTTTGGTTATTTTGATTTGGCTGTCTTTTATTCTTTTTTTTTTTTTTTTTTTAACAAACACTATTGTAATGTGTTGTTTGCTTTCTTCCCACAGAGGCTTTCAATGATGTTCAGAGCTCCATCTACAGAACAGCCCTAAAACTGCGCTCAGTACAAAGTCTGTGCCAGTGTTAGTAGCTTAAGAGAATTCTGTGCTTTGATGGGGAGGAGGATCTATAAAACATTTATGTTGCTGTCAACATGAATTATTATGCTACTTTTCTCTCCCATTTTCCACCTGAGAATCTCAGAAAGCATTGTGAACAGATAAGAGCTAGATAGCGCATCATATACAAACTGAATTTTTTTTTTTCCCCCTCTTGGAATGTCAGTAGAAACACATAAGTAAAATTCAAGCAATACAGGAGAATAAAATTATTATTATAATCTGTAATGCTGCTATGTAGACACCACTGGGTATTATGAATCTTTATCTAAAGATTAATGTTATTGTTGTTACTATTGTTATTGTTACTATTGTATCTTTCATTATTATATCTTATTATTGCACGCCAAATTCTTATGTGTTTATTAGGAACTGATTGATTTGAAATAATTGTGTATAATCAAAAATACATTGACAGGCAGTGTTTTTAACACTGTAAGTTTTGATAGGAGCAAAACAAAATATAATATAATAGACACGAAAACCCCTGGATTTTGCCCTGTCTTTGAAGTGAGTAAGAATTCTGTACAAGTCGAAAGGTAAGGAACAAAGCCCTGGTCATCTGGCTTACTTTGAAATTACTGGATATAAACTCCATATTGAGCTAAAATGCATGTAAATCTTGATTTTTTCACCTTAATCTGTTGCTGAAAATGTGCAGCATTGCCAGTGAGGCCTTCAGGGTCACACAGAAAAGATATTTGTAGGCCTTGGCCGTGTCACAGTACAGAAGTAGCTGCCCACACAGCTATGAGTCCACAGCAATAAGACAAGGAGCAGTGGGTATAAACTTGAACATAGAAAATTTCACCTCAACATGAGGAGAATCTTTCTTACAGTGAGGGTGATGGACCAAGGTGCCCATAGAGGTCGTGGAGTCTCCTTCCCTGCAGACTTTCAAAACCTGCCTGGATGCATTCATGTGTGGACTACCCTAGGTGATCCTGCTTTGACAAGAGAGTTGGACTAGATCTCTGGAGGTCCCTTCCAACCTCTAATATTCTGTGATTCTGTGATACTATTTTTCCAATGTTAATTCTAATCGATCGTTCCTCTGCAGTACTAAATGTGACATTAAGAAGCTGTAACTCTCTTTTCCTAATAGATACTAATTTCTTCCACAGCATATTTATAAAACAGCTTGTTTGTGCCTTTCTTGACCAGAGTGCAACCCTTCTCTTTGTATGTGTGTTTGAGGAGGTAGCTTACATCAATGCATAAATTGTTTTCACAGTAATCCCAGTGAGTCTTTTTCTGAAGTGTTGAATGGTGTGTAGCTTTATGCTATACCTATACATTGAATGGCAGTTAATTCTATCATTTAGATGCAGGTAGTTGCGTTGTCTTCTTCCCTTCCTATCTATCCCATAATCACATCCAGGGAATTTAAGTTGAGCTGTTGTCTTTGTTTCATCTCAAGTTTGGCTAGGTCCATAAACCCCACAAGACCTTTCCCAGATTATTTCCTTTTTATGTTGCATATTGCTTTAGACTTCATTTTACAGACTTGTCTTAGCTAGGTACTAACAGCAAAAATATGTTGAACTTTCACTCATTGAAATGCAGGGATCCTCATTTGTTTATCCATTTCCCCACAGTGGATTTGCTTGATGTTTCTCTGGTTCAGCACTTTCTATCAAGGCAACAGAGCCAGAGGGGAAAGCAGATTTCTTTGAAAGTGCACCAGATCTTTGGAATGCTGAAAAAAATGTTCCAAAGGGTGAGATTAGAAACACCAGGCCAGGTAGATCCAAGAGCTGCTGAATTCACATTGAGCCTGCTAGCTTCCATGTATGACAGGTAAGGGGGAAGCACAGATAGAAATCCATCAAAAAGTACTATCTCTACCACTCTTGCACCATTTCTGTATGCAGCTCACTTTTTTTTCTTTTTATAGACAATAGCAGTAGTTCATCTACAGGGATAGGAGGCAAAAGATTGGTCAGAGAAACAGTGGTCAAAATTGTCCAAAATTACTTGGAAATCTAGATGTCTTCTAGTCTCTACTGACTTTTTCTCTCAGCTTTATAGAGACTAGCTTTTTGTTTGCCTATCAAGGTTGTTGAAGACAATTTTATGTAATGATATTCTGAAGTTCAATACTGCTTTGCAAAAATGGTATCTTAAAAATAGAAGTACAGGATTTCCTGATTTTTAGTTTCCAATTCATGTATGCTTTGTTTTCACATGAAAGAAATAGAACTGTTTTCTGTTAGATCTCTATGTTGTGAACTTGGGCTCTAAATTAAGCTCCATTATTTATAATCTGTCGAAACCAAAGCCCTGTTCTTCCATGTATCCTTTGGATTAAATTAACTTGGAGTGAAATTAAATGGAATCAGCCCAAGAGAAGCTTGGTGGAGGTCTGGGGTCACAGTGAAGTTGCTCGATGGTATAATACAAAACCCAGATTGTAATCCTGCATTCTCTTCCATATTTTTCACAAAGGAAGAACAGATTTTGTTTTAGGACATGTATTGTGAATGTAAAATTACATTTTACTTGGAATGAGAGATCTTTGAGGGAGATGCTGTATTTTTGTTTTATGATTGCGTAACTTGAACAGCTAACTTAGCAATTATGTTCAGTGATAAAGGATCTTAGATGTAAAACATCTCAAAAATGAGACTTCAGTTATATAAATATAAAAGAGTGTGAGTTTTTAAGTTGTCTTCTGATGTAGCAGTATTTTTTATTTCGAGGTTAAGTTTTTACGTTGTCGGTGAATGTACTGTGTTTATTTTATTTGCCTAGTTTTGGAACAGGTTATATCAACATTAGATCTGCTGCAGCTGCCCTAATAGCCCTCTCAGGAGACACTCTACTGGCTAAGTACAGAGGTAGGAAATGTACAGTTTTATACACTGCCTGAAATACTGAACATTGAGAAATGTCTCTATTGTTTATTTTCTTTTTACTTTAAAAGACAGCTTCTGCCATGCACAAAGTAAGCTTTGTTGCCTGCTTAGTTCTAAGGAATGGCTAATGCAATGTGTGTAGCCATCATTGCATAAAAGGTCTCAAAACTAATTGTAGTAAAGTTTAAGTAAAGTAGAGCTTAAAAATGATAGCCACGTTCTATTTGCCTAGCAGAAAAGAACAGAAATACCTGGTCTTAAATTTTACTGGATTAGGAAACTATTTTATACATTTGATTCAGGAAACTTTTAGAGTCCTTTTAACATTAGACAAAAATGCTTGAAGAACTAAGTACAACAGATAAAGGTAGCCTAGTGCAATGTGCAGCACAAAGACGTCTGCCTGAATTAACCACTTAGAATGGAGAATGGATGAGTGGTATATTTGCCACTCATACTCTCCCACTGCATATTCACAATTTAAGAAGGGCACATCTTGTATAAACATACTTAAATATTTTTCTTAACAGCCATGAAAAAACGATCTCATTGTTTCCTTCATCCTTACCTGCCTTAACAGCTAGGAATAAGGAAATAACATAATGTCCTTGCTTTCCTTGTCTTTCCCCTACCTGTAGGAAGTAAGTATTGTCACAGAAGTCACTGAGTGTCTCTTAGACAATAAGGGGGAAATTTTTTGAGAGGTTTATCTGACAAGCTGCAGTCATCATGCAGGTGGTTTGAGAAAAAGTATCTAGAAGACACATTAGGCTCTGCCAGAATTCCAGTTTCTTTCATCTGGTTCTTTTCAGCTTTCTTCCAGCTTTATGCTGTCCCTGATGGCACAGAGGCCTTGATTACCTATAGCGCCCTGAGAAGCCTGTTAATAGACTTAAATCAGGTAATGCCACTGCTATACTGTTACGCAACAGATCTTGTAGGAATATTCTAATCTAGGAGAAAAAAAAATATATGGTTGATACCTTTTATGTTTGCTAACACTATAGGACTGAAGTCAGTAGGGCACTCTGTGGATATAAGAAGCTACTTTGTAAAGTAGGTAAAAGAATAAAACACTATAGCTTTTTCTCAGTCAGAATAACCCCTCACATCAGTGCCTCTATGCATTCATTTTGCCTGAGCATAGGCCCTAAAGAAACTCCAAACTTCAGATGTCTGTATTCATCAGAACTGATTGCAGTTGCAGAAAAATGCCTTAGCATATAGGTGTTTTTTTGTTGAAATCTTGCTGAAAATGGGGACTGAGAATGATCCCCAAGGTTCAAACCCACTGTCCTGTAGTATTTTGCTATGGCAAGATAGTATGTTGATCCATTTCAGTGAACTGGAAGAAAACACGTATTGAACTATGAAACTTCATACTGGTGATATAAATATGAACAGGCTTTCTTCAGAACAGTGTGTAAAATGGCATTTATATAGCTGCTTCACTATCTGTGTTCTGTAACCATCTCAGCAGAACATGATAGGAACATTTGGGGTTTTATTGGGGTGTTTCTCAGCCTTTCTTCTTGATGCAGATCCCAGGCATTGTGGGAGAAAGCTGCACTCTGTCTTGTGTGGAATTTGCAACTCACAGCTGTTTCCATGGGGTGAGTAAAATTCTGATGTTCTGGGAAATTATTTTAAATGTTGCTGGTTAATTTAAACTGCAGCTGTGTCATCATATAACATCCACCAGTATCCACTTTTAAGAGGCAGGACCGATTATTGATTTCACAGTACAGGAGGATTTGTTCATTAGGATACTATGGAAGTTTCTTGCATTTATTCCAAAACCTCTGGAATCCAGTAATATTTAACATAATAGAAAATCTATACTAGCAGAGTCCAGTATCAATGCTTTTACAAGGAAATGTAGACAAGACACCAGATCTTTTCAAGTAAATGGATGAACTTGATTCATGTATTTTTTCCAGGTTTTGAATTCAGCAATTGTTGAAGAAAAATTCCTGTCTTGGCTGAGACGGGAGCCTGCTGTTCTCCTGTGGCTCCCTACGTGTTACAGATTATCAGTCTCAGAAATGGTTTCTCACCAAGCTAGATGCAGAGTCTGCAAAATTTTCCCCATTACAGGTCTCAGGTGCGTCAGTAATTACTGTAGTCTACAGTATCCACATAAAGTTCACATTGTTTGCATACCTTACAGGCTGTAAATTCTCTATTAACCAGCAAACTTTGGACATAATCTGATTTCAAAAGTAAGATAAGGACAAAACCATTGCAGGCTAGTGCTCAAGCCTGCATCCTGTGTCCTTTTAGTTCATTACCACAGACACAGTCATGGAGACGTACTGAATGTAAACTGCCACTTCAGTGGTAAAGTGAATTAAACCTCTGTATCTCATTTCTTAGTCTTTTTCCCATAATCAGCTGTATTAACTGGCTAGTTAAGTTATCCAACTTAGCATCTTCTTCATCTAAGTAATGGTATAAAATGGCCTAACAGTATAAAAAGTATTCTATCCATTACCCACTGACCATAACGCTCAGAAAAGCATTTTGCTCTTACTTTCTTCTCAGTAATAGCAACCTTGCAGGTTTAGTTGTTTGGTTTGTTTTGGTTTTGCCAAGCTGCAAATCCCACCCAACATTATTACATAGTAATGTAATAATGTTACAGTTCTGTGACAGGAGCAAAGATAACCTAGTACATTAGAAGCACATGATGTAACTACATTATCAAAAATGGTGCTTGAAGAACTGTTTCTTCCTTGGACTGATTTTCGATGCAGCAAATACATAATATCAAAGTCATTAGAGGCTTCTGGAGAGTAGTCCTCTATCGTTTGGACAAAATAACTTTTGCATTCAGAGAATGCCAAGAAAAGGCATTATTCTAATAAAGGTGCTTCTCTGCATTTCAGAACACAAGAATCTGGATTTCCAGTAATTAAGATCTCTTACATCAAATCATTATTTGTGGAGAAGTAACTTAATCCTTCTGTTTTCCCTCGTAGGTATTGCTGTCTAAAGTGCCTCAATTTTGACCTTTGCCAAATCTGCTTCTTGACTGGCCGTCTCAGCAAACCACATAAGAGGTCACATCCTGTTGTGGAGCACTGTGTGCAGGTAGAGACCTATTGTACTGATCATTTCTGTGTTCAGGTTCTTCACATAGGCAAGTACGTAGCAGACTCTTGAATTGCGTGGATTATGAAATCATTTGTACTGGCCGTAATGGCCATGACATATTAGCCTTATTAATCTTGGAACAGTGAGTCAGGGAAAGGAAAAATGGGGCCTTTTGAAGAAGTGTTTTGTTCTGAAATAACTGAATAGAGCCATGAAATGTCATCGTTCTAGTCCTCTTCCTAAGCAGTTTTATGACAAGTTGCCATTTGCAGATCATCCTTAAACCTGTGGAAAGGGCATTCAGTGTGTCCCAGTGTTCCTTCCTCCCAATCTCAATGTGGACCCATGCAGAAGTGTATTCATCCTAGTTTTACAAACTCCTGCATGAAATTCCCATATTGCTAACATTGTGAGAAACTCTATCTGGACGCTCATTATCTGCATTAAAAATAACAGATAGATGTTCATTTCTCCAAATAATTTTCATCATCTTCCATCTGTAAGAAAGGAGGAGAATCATATGGCAACTGATCTCCTCCTGCAGAGATTTCTAAGAGAGACATTAAAATCAGTGTGAATAGAGAGTGAATGGGAGTGTGTGGATATGAACGCACCAGAAGGAAGGGCAGGAGAGATGTAACAAAGCAGATAATGCAGACTGATTAGCTGGACATCAAGATCACAGCACTTCCTCACAGGGCTTCTCAGAACAAGCAAAACAGGAAAAAAAATGTAGCCTGAAACAAACTGCCATTTGAAGATGCCATTGCAAGATGATGGTGTGAAGACAAAGAACAAAACCTGTACCTGAAAGACACCCAAAGAAGCAGCCAAAAGATCACAATCGCTGCCAGCTCCTAAAGGAGCTAAAGGCACATCCAAAACCTAACACATGGTCACTTTCAGGAAGCTTAAGGAGAGCTGGCATCTCTTGTCCTTCATGTCACACTGTAAGTCATTATGGCCATACTATATGCATACATACATATTGATGTGTGAATGCTGTAAAGACTGCTTGGACACATGCATGTTAGTGCTTGTGAGTGAAATCAGTTTGTTTTTAAAATTAAATCCCCTTCCTCTCCTGTAATGCCTGACACTGCTTTTTTTTCTCCACATGGTTGCTGCAGTATTGCAACTTGATCACTGAACATGGGTTTCCTTTGTGAAACTCCACTCTAGTGCTAACCCTGTAAATATTACTTCCGTGGCCAAAATCTATACCAAAATGAAAGGATACGCTACTTGGTATGACAGATACCATTGTTATGTCCTTTGTGTGGGACATAAAAGAATCAGTAATAAGCCATATTTTCCATACTTTCCACTCTTTCCACAGTAGATGCTGTCCTTGGCTGGGTAAGTTTTCACATTGTCTTTATTAGGGAGTGGGCTACCGAGTGGAGATTTGAAATATCATCACTCTTTCCTTACCACGCTGACACCTTGTGGTAATGCTATTATCGTGTTAAGGAATTACTAGGAGGTATGCTGTTTTGTTTTCTTTTTGTTTTCCAGTTCACTCTTGTCAGGGCTCACCCCATGTATGCAGCAGTCACTTCCCAAACAGAACTGGGTTTTGTCCACCTGTGCTACAGCTGCTGAGCTTAGTTGTTGTAGCTGAGCTTTTTGCTGTAACAAATGGCTTTTGCAGTATTGTATGAGAAGAAGATGTGAAGCACAGAAAGTTATATCTATTAACACTTCATACACATATAAAAGTACTTCTTGCCATTGATCAAGAGGGAACTTAGATACTAGGTCAGGCTTAATCATTACAACTGCTAAAATCCTGTGTTGAGCATTACCTAACAGAATTTGAGCCACTCTTTCCCTGCCATCCTGCATCATCATGTACCTTAACTCCCTTTCTAGGTCTCAGACAAGCAGCCATGATTCTCTTCAATTGCTCAACAGCTGGACCGCTATTTTGCATCTTGCCTTTGTCTGAGGCTCTGTCTGCTTCTGGGCAGCACCTGTTTGAAAATTCTCTCCCTTCTTTATTATCCCTCATTCCAATAGATGTCAGCAAAGGAGAATGCAAAGCACTTTCTCCGCACCATCAGGAACAACCTGTTTCCAGAACGCTATAGAAAAAAGGAGGCTCAGAGAAGGATGGCTCTGGAGATAGCAGAGGAGAGGCACTTTCCTGCTCCCAAAAAGACTTTGTGAGTTTCCATTTCTGATGAGTTTATAATCTCTGAATAATATGCCAGGCTGTGGGACATTGCTTGATTATGTCCTCCAAGTAAATGTTTTTGTTATGACAGACACCATGTTATGATTTTTTTCATTAAAAAGGGAAAGCATAAGTGGGAAGTTGCTGCACATTTTTCTATAGTTCAATTATGACTGGCATGCTGACAACCTAATGACCAGTTGTCTTATAGAATATAATAACGCTTGTGTCTTTCTTCACAGTGATGAATAATGAGCGTTGGTTTCCATATTGTTTCTTCTTCCTTGCTATGAGATTTTGGTTGGTATTTACGTGTAGAAAAATCAGGGAATGATTCCATTAGATAAGTACTACAAACATGAAGGCCAAGATTCCTTCCTAGCTGTGTAAAGACCTAGCAACTGTCTATCATCTCACATATGTTCTCAAAGTGAGGCTGAAGTGAGACAAATTTGGAAAAGAAAGTCACTGCTCTTTAAAAGAATTAGTTTCAGCCTTTCACAAAGGGGGAGAAAAACCTGTTCATAAAACTTGGTTGTGCTACATTGCTAGGTAGTGCATTGCTATTAGAAACCATTTAAAAAAAACAAACAACAAACTAATACTGAGGGATGATAGTTGCAGTGATTGTCATAGAGAATATTGATCCTGTGTTTGTTTTTAGGATGTGATGAAGCATAAAACATTTTCTATTGCTAATAATTCCCCACTTGTATTCAGAAATAATTTTTTTGGGGTTGTTTTTGTTTTGAATGTAATTTAATCCTTTTGCCATCAGTCGAGTTTACTCTGTAATTCTGTGGAGTTTTGCTTACCTAATGCTTAGGTAGCAGTAAAAGAAAGAATTTGGGGTTGCCATTACAGGTGTCACTGTGGGGCTGATAGGTATTTGGGCTTTTCTTAGCATAGAATGGACTGAACAGCAGGATATGTGGCCCTTTGCTCTCCTGTTGTAGTTGAATTTCCCAATATATTTTTGCTCCTGGCTAAAGGAAGCGAAAAAAGGAAGCAGCAAATTGCACGGATATTAAATGGGTGGAAAGAACCTCTTGTTGACATTCTGTTGAAGGAGTGGAATCTGATTTAAGGATTTGACTATTTCAGCCAAAATACACCAGCAGGCATAGCTAAACCATGCTTCTTACTTAGCCATAGCTCTGCTGTCTACTACTGTGCATTAATTTAATTTTGATCTTTCTGAGGATCAAAACCATAGACTCATCATTTTTTTACTGCTACACAGTCTCTCTCCAGAACTCAATGTTTCACCACTACCTGGCCCTGAAAACTTGTCTTTCCTAGTAGACAGACCTGTCCTGGAGTCACTCAAATTCATATCTGAAAACAGAACTGTAATGCAGAAGAGTGAGAATAACAGCATGACACCAGAGCAAGGCAAAACAAAAGCTCAGGTGAGTGAAACATGAAGCTGTACAAGTGTTAAAGCAGTGAAGACGACCTACCAAATTAACTCTCGGGTTGCTTTCTAATTACCAATGAAAAATAACATAATGGCAGGTTCACTTTTTTGTTAATTTCTCACTTATGGAAAAAAAGGTGAAATCTGAAAAGTGAGTGAAGCTTGAATTTGATACCCTCCAAAGATTAGTGACTAACTGCTTGACTCGCATGGCCTTCAGAAGCATTTTAAAGATTATTTGCTCTGTTACTTTCTTTTTGGTTGTTTGTGGGTTTTTGTTTGTGGGGTTGTTTTTTTTTTTTTTTTTTTTTANAGAGTAGTACATTAAAGACTAGTTAAAGACTGGAATCCTCTCTCTATTTTGAAAAAAATGGCATCATGTCCTCTTACTGCAAGCAAATGTCAAGGAAGAACACCTAAATTCTTCTTAGGCTTAGGCCATTTTTGTCACCATGGCGATAGCATGAGGACAGAATGGGCCCTTCTTAAGGATAAACCCAGGGTAATATCCACTCCAACTAAAGTAGTTCATACATAAAAGCTCTCCACTAATCCATTTCCAGGTTCCCTGCATAGAAACAATGCTAGAGGAGTGGGTAAGACAGTGTAGATAAAAATAAGTACATAGCATTTTTTTGTTTCTATATTTGAGGGGTTGGTAGCTCTGCACATACCTGGAATATAGGGAACACTGGGTTATGTTCAAACCAGTTTGTGCCTTCTTGTTCTTCCTGGAAGCCAAGGATGCAGTAACTGAGAACAAGCCAGTGTACGTCAGGTCATTCCTTTGGCTGCTACTCCTGTGTTGCCATTTGAAAGACATATCTTTTAGTACTCTGCTATCCATACTGTGATCATCAGATCTCTGCAGGAGACCATTGTGAGCAGACATCGCATGTAATTCTGATGGCTGCCATTTGTAGTTTTAGAAGAGAAGACAGTGAGACAGGACTTGCATCCCTGTGCTGGAATTCTGTCATGTGCAATACTGTCATGATCATTGTCTCTCTGGGCTGAGAATTATTTAGAGTCATTTTGTACTGATTTCCAGCATTTTATATGCAGATTATTTCAATGGTCCTTAAAAAGATTTAGACTGTAGGTCAGATGATAGCTTTTCATGCAATCCATGAGCTTGGCAGCCATGACTCTAGCCTAGCTTATACCATGCCTCTAAAACATTTTACCTGGAAAATATTTGCCTCTCTAATTTCTGAGCCACTGTCTCCTGCATGGCTCAGAGATTGCTACTTCCATGCAAAGACCCATTTCTGTTCTTTCTTGTACATCCGGTCTTTCCCTCCATCTCCTTGTCCCAAAGCATTTGTGGGACTTAGAAGGAGAGACTGTTCCCAAATCAGAATATTCCATTTTGCAGAAATTCCAGGGAATGGAGGTTTCTGTTGTAATTTAAACCAAAACAAATTCTTATGCACTTAGAATTTGTCATGGGACAAAGAATTTTTTCTGTAGAGTAAATTTTCCAGTTTAATGGCCATTAGAAATACTTTAGTGCATTGGTTGATTGCAATTAGTTTAAAAAAAAAAAAAAAAAAAAAAAAAAAAATGGAAAAAAAAAA
>VWZE01021536.1:22419-212772 GCA_013396675.1 Eubucco bourcierii
TGTTATTTCTGATGAACAGATAACCTCCTCTTTTTTTGTTATAGGCAATAGCCCCTCTTGAAGCTGATATGTTAAAAATTCATGAATCCATCAAAAGCATTCACAGTGAAAGCAGGTAGGTAAATGTAGTAGTACAACCTCTGAAGACTGGTTGGAAATGCTGCTCTAGTGAAGTGTTAGAAGACAAATAATTTTTTCATACTGTAGAGATTTGGAGATTGTGAAAAAAAATCCTGTCAAGTGGGGATGAATGATCAGTTTCTAGCAAATCAAAATATTTTGGTTTGCTTTCATCAGCATTTTTGCAATTGTTAGTTTACATTTCTGAAAGTAATTTTTACGGGACAAAATGTTCATTCATATGAAAGTGTCACAATAGCATAATTTTTCAAATTTTTCTCTCAATAAGGCTTAATCAAAACAAATTTCATGATATGCATTAAGTATTTAAATCAGATTAGGATATCTTTCTACAAATATGCTGTAAGTCAGAGGTAAAAGGCTTGATATAGTAACTATCAGTAAAAATTCTGTGACTTTGTGATTTTGATTATCACAGAAGTCCCTTCTAATATGTAAACCTTTGACATGATAAAATATTAATTCTTGAACCACAAATCTCATTGGTGATTTGTTGTATGGGGGTGTTAGTATATAGGCAAGTATGCTTACCTTTGTCTTTCACTTTTTTTTTCCTCGCCTTAATTTTTGTAGTTCTATATAAATGACCTGTAGATATAAGGACGTAAGGAGCAGCTGAGGGAATTGAGGTTATTTAGTCTTCAGAAAAGGAGGCTCAGGGCAGAACTTATCACTCTACAGCTGCCTGGAAGAAGGTTGTAGTGAGGTGGGTGTCAGTCTCTTCTCCCAAGTAACAAGTGATAGGACAAGAGGAAAGAGCCCCAATTTGTGCCAAGGGAAGTTTATGATGAACATTAGGAAAAATTTCTTCACCAAAAGGGTTGTGAAGCACTGGAACAGGCTACCTAGGTAGGTGGTTGGTTCACCATCACTGGAGGTATATATCAGTGGACTTGGCAGTTAATGGCTGGACTCAGTGATCTCAAGGTGTTTTCCAACCTGGATTCTACGATTCAATGTCTGTGGCCACTGAAAACAATGGGATTACAGCACGGTGTTGAGTTTGATCCTGAATCTACTCTCCTTATATATAATAAGTCCATGTGCAATTGCTGCATCAAATTCACACAAGGGCACAAGAGGAAAACAATTGCAGTTTCATATTAAGTCTCTGTTCTTACCTCCCTCTCTCTTCTCACATGGGAAAATAAAGAAATACTTCACGGATCTTCAGCTTTTGTTTATATTAATAATAGTTGAAAGGATATCTGGGAAGTCTACTCCTGCATCACTCTCTGACCCAGATATAACTGGATGAATCAATTGCATTACTCATGGGAGGCTCTTTGTTCTTGTGGACCAACTTCCAGCATTTGTTTGCCTGTTCACAGAATTTGGCTCTGAATTAGTTGCAGATAGTCAGCATTTTACAGTAAAGACCCATTAAATGCTGTTTAAGGGACCACTCTGATTTTAATTTTGAATGGTCTGACTAGCTGTAATGGAGGGGTAATTAATGTGAGATGATTAATATTGTTTATTAATATTCAATATTCAGAGCTCTCGCCACCCCGATCACTAATTTTAATAATACACAGTTCTTTGCATCTATCATGGAAACTTTATACAGGAAATAACAGGACCTAGAAATAACTAATAATAATATATAACAGTTATTGAACTCAATTGAACTGGAAGAGAAGATTGCTGTGGTTAGTGTACCGCTTGTGGTCAATACACCGCTTGCCCAATAGATGGAGTCAAGGAGCTTCTTTATGGCAGAAGGCAATGGTGACTTACAAGAGGCTTTAAATATTTACTCACAATATATCTTTAGACTTCTGGGGCTAGCTACAGCTTCATACAGTACCCAAAGCATGTAGTGGGGTTGCTGTCAGTGGTCTCAAAGCCATTAGAGGCTTTGGAGTTTTCCCAGGCTCTTTTCTCAGGAAGCTGGGAGTCTGGCACAGTCTCTGGCCTGCTTCCTCTTGACTCCTGATGCAGCAGAAGAGGGGAAGTTTGTTCTACAGTGTTTGCTATTTTCCATGATTGCATATATTTGTGTGTGTGTGATACGGTAAAACTCCCAACCTCTCATGTCCCTGGCAGGTACATGAAGAAGCGGTTCAACAAATGGAAGGACAAAATGCAATTTCTTCACAACTGCCAGGAAGATAAAAGCTGCAAAATAGAGGCAAAGCTCCAAAGACTGAGAGCAAGCCATAAAAATCTGAAAAAAAAGTTGCAGCAAATGAAGCAAGAAGTAAAGGTATGCTGATAAATACATCAAGAAATTGCACAGCTATAGGGAATTATGGAACACTAACGACTCCTTTTCCTGCAGACTAGCACTCCTGATACTATTTTGAGCACCTAATGCTTGTCTGCTCAGTCATCTTAGGTTCTTATCTTCAGAGAAAACAGGTAGGCTCTTTGTAGCTGGGATTTTCTTATCAATCAAGCTATTTTTAGCATCTAGCAAAGATATATCTGTGTCGGAGATGTTTTGATACTACTGCAGTGAAAATAATTAGAGAGTTTTCCAATAAAAGAGAGAAAATGGTTTCCAATGGAAATATTAGATACTTCATTGTAGTCTTCTTTAGAGAAGAATCCTGTGTTAGCATTGAATAAATTAAGTACTCTTTTTGTCATTTCTAATTGCTCTTTTGTATTGGGATATCATACAGACCTCTTACAGAAAATACTTGATTGCTTTTTGTTTGCATTGACTCTTGCTCATTTAAAGTAAAAAAGGCCCTTCTTTCACAGGGAATGCATGCATATTTGCCACCCACAGCATTTTTGTAGCATTTCCTACAGTGCTATTTTTAGAGTATTTTTCAGGGCTGGTCAAACATAGGGAAGAGCCAGACACATCTGCTGTGCACACCTGGTCAGCTTTATTATCACTTGCATGTACCATTCAGTATGGGATGCACTGGCCTGCCCACAACGGGCAGGGGTGGCTGCACACACACAGTTCAGTGTCCAATGCATGCACAGTCAGCTCAGTGTATCCCAGTTACATCAGACTTGCTGTTCATGCTATGGATGGTATTTGGTATTTGCCATCATAGCTCTGTCTAGAAAATTCCAAGTACAATTGTGGTGCTGACATCCAACTGAGTTTTGGGATTTCAGATGTTAATAGCTGTAAGATGTTCAATATGTTTTATATACAAATGCATATTTTTTTCCCCTTAGTTTAGTTCTTTTAGAACAATTTTCCTGCAAATTTACTCTTGGAACATCATTATTCCCACTTTTCAATGGCATTAAAGCATATAATGTGTTCAGATTGAAATTGTGCTAAAAAAGGCCACATAGATTTCTCCAAACTCAAACATGAAGTTTATTTTATTGCAGGAAAATGTTTTATTTGTGAAAAGAATTGGTTTAGTTCACTAGAAATATAAAAGAAGAGAAGTTATTTTCCCGCCTATTTTGGTGCTACCAAACCAAAATTACCAGTGCTAGCAAACCTGATTGTCACTTATTTTCACATAGTAGTTTGCGTGTTTTGTCTATTGTAGACAACATTACAGTCATCGCAGCATCCATTTCCACAGTGTCAGAATATGATGCCAAGAAATTCACATCTGCTGCTGGAAAAGAGAATGCAGGGTGGGTTAAATCCTGCTCAAATAAGGCCTGCTTCGGAAGCATGTGCATACTGGAAATCTTTCAATCTCCCCTACTCTGCAAATAGAATGCATCTCTTACAGAGACCTCAGGTTCCCACTGCAGTGGACTTTACATTCTCAGAAGACCCACTGGGGTCAGTGTCCCTGCAGAGGGACAGACCTTTTATGGGACAGTATAAAGAAGCAAAAGAGAATGAAACATACCTACCTGAATTGGCAGAAAGCTCCCTCAGTGGCTTCATGAGGAATACAGTTCCTTCTCCTACTGCAGTGCACCTACTACCTGATGAGAAGAAAGTCAGTGAGGAAATGGAACTGCAGCAGCTGGTGACAAAACTGAAGGATGCATTGTCTCTCCAAGCCCAACCAGGTATAAATATCCAAGTTACCTTAACACTGTCTTTTCACTCTCATCTAATTTACTCTATAGTATTGTTAATAATAATTCCCTCAGAGGAAACTCAGTATCTTGCCTTTGCCCTTATAGAAGTACTCTAGCTCTGTACCATATGGTAGAACGTATTCCTGTAAGGTGGAATATAGCTCCTAATGCTGGAATAATGTGAAACAGAATGAGTAAAAATGCATGAGGAAATCAGTCTGAGCAATCAATCAAGGAGCAAACATGCTGGTGAGGGGTCTTTCCTGTTGCTACTTTTGTAAGAGAGCTGGTTCTGTTTAGCCTGGAGAAGAGAAGCTGAGAGGGGATCTTATCAATGGTTATGAATATCTAAAGGGTGAGTGTCAAGAGGATGGGGCTAGACTCTTTTCAGTGGTGTCCAATGACAGGACAAGAGGCAGCAAGCACAGTGGAACACAGGAAGTTCCACTTGAACGTGAGGAAAAACTTTTTTATTTTGAGGGTGACAGAGAACTGGAACAGGCTGCCCAGAGCGGTTGTGGAGTCTCCTCTAGAGATATCTGGATATGATCCTGTGCAACCTGCTCTAGGTGAACTTGCTTTAGCTGAGGCATTGGACTAAATGATCTCCAGAGCCACCTTCCTAACCCTTAACATTCTCTTATTCTAACTACGACTCCAGTCCAGGCAGACATCCAGCAGTACAAAATCCCTTTGTAGTCAATGGTCTTGCACAGCAGAGCTTTGTTCAACACTCACAATGCCTCACTTTTGATAATGAAGACATAATGAGGAGAGTTGTAGAAAAAGCTGCTATTTCTACAGTTATCTTACATTAGAGATTTATAAAGAGGTTTTCAGGGCTCTGGCAGCATGCAAATGCTCTGAAGACTTAAAATCTGTTCTACTTTTCAGCTCAACAGTCTGTTTTGCAGCAGGAGTTCTTCTCTAGAGCGGAACATGTTTGCAGATTCTTTTCTGACCTCATCAATCAAGTAACTTCACCAGCTTGTAAATGATGGAAACTACCATTCACCATACAGCTTCACTGAACTATTTAAGGTAATTGATGCTATGTCACACTATTTAAAGTGTCTCAGCTGTTGCATTGTAATAACCCAGCACAACAGATTTCTACATTTATTGACTTCACTAGGAACCAGAAATAGTGTTGAGGCCAATGTTCTGTTTCTGGTGATGGCTTCTCCCTCCTGTGCAGCACAAGTTGACCCAGCTAATCAAAATCAACATGTCTTTATTAATGTTACAGTGACTTTCAAAATGGTCCAACCCTGTCCTCCCTTCTTACTGCTAGCAGTAATGGCTAGTGTTTCAGGAACATTATTTTTAATATGAGAGTTGGCTTGAGTCAACTGTTTTGGTGATGTATTTTCTGTCACATTGTTGTTTCTTAGAACAAAGGAAGGAATAAGATCTTAACTGTCAGACTTCTCCATGCTTGATATTTACATATTCATAATTTTTCCAAACTACTGAGTTCACATTTAAAGGAAAATATGCTTTGGGCATTTAAAGGGACTTGATTGCCTTAAAATCATAGAATTGTAGAATGGTAGGGACTGGAAGGGACCTCCAGAGATCATTGATAGAAGTGCCTTCCCATTATTGTTTACATTATATATTACCACAGAATGGCTAATAAGAGTGCAATGGTTAATATGAAGGTTATTTTACCTGGAGCATCTAAAATGTGAGAAAAGTAGGGGTTTTTTCTGTGGTTATGTTACTTTGTGTTTGATGAAACATATCTAAAACTTCCAGAGTATTAAAAATTTAACTACATGTTGTACTTATTTGAATTGTTAATGTTGACAGCTTAATGGGACTAATGAACTAATGGCAAATTCACTAAGTGTAATTACTCAGCAGTGCAAATGATTACCCACTTCTCTCTCTAGTTTTTTACAGAATTTCAAAATCATTAAGGTTGGAAAATACCTCTAAGGTCATTGGACCTCTAAGTCCAATCCTCAGTCAAACACCACCATGCCCACTATACCATGTCCCAAAGTGCTGTCTACACCTTTTTTGAACACCTCCAGGGATGATTACTCCACCATTTCCCTGTGCAGCCTGTTACAATGCCTGACCACTCTTTTAGTAAAAAAAATATTTCTAATGTGCTATATAAACCTCCCCTGGCACAACTCGAGGCCATTTCCTCTTATATCACTTGCTTGGAAGAAGAAACCAACGTCCACCTCACTACAACCTCCTTTCAGGTAGTTGTAGAGAGCAATAAGATCTCCCCTCAGCTTCCTCTTCTCCAGGATAAACAATCCCATTTCCCTCTGCTGGTCCTTGTAAGACTTGTCCTCTATACCCTTCACCTTCTTCACCCTCCACTCTTGGTATGCCATGGTCAAATTACTTCCTTGGAAATGTGCTGTATCTTTTGTTTATAACAGCAACAAGGAAAACTTTCTTTTCCTGATAATACACACAAGTATTTTAAATATCTGCAAAATGGAAACAATTTGATACCACTTCAGAGAGAAAAAATTAGATTCATCCATGTACTGCTACTTTTCTACAGGAAACATAGAAATTAGTGAATGAGTGCATGTACATGGGCTCAAAACCAGTTATGGTTCAAGAAAATGTGTGTGCTTCTAAGGATTGTAGAGATATACCATCTTTCCATGAGAGAAAATACTCCTAGTTTTTACAGCATTTTTTTCTGTGATTACTAGGAAAATAAGTTCGGTTTCTGTGAAAGCAGGTTTTCAGTGTCTCCAGAGGAGGAATCTACAACCTCTCTAGGCAGCCTGCTCCAGTGTTCTGTCACCCTCGCAGTGAAAAAGTTTTTCCTTATGTTCACATGGAATCTCCTGTGCTCCAGCTTGCACCCATTGCCCCTTGCCCTAGCATTGGACATCACTGAGAAGAGCCTGGCTCTGTCGTCAGACACTCACCCTTCACATCTTTATAAACATGAATGAGGTCACTCCTCAGTCTCCTCTTCTGCAAGCTAAAGAGACACATCTCCCTCAGCCTTTCCTCATAAGGGAGATGGTCCACTTCCTTCAGCATCTTTGCTTGAAGGACTCCAGCACAGAGCCACAGTTTCCCATCCTTCTTGAACTGAGAGATCCAGAACTGGACACAGTATCTGTCATGAAGTTTACAGAGGACAGTGGTAAGACGCAATATCCTGTCTTAAACCACAAGGACATTTTGAATTATCCCTGTACAACAAATCTGCTTGCATCTCATACTCACAGCACTTGATTTTTAAAAATTTTTTTTTTTCTCTCTTCACTTCCACTTCACCCTGGAAGGCACCAGTCTGTATGAAGTGAATCAATATCTAAGGTAGGAGTTTCTTGAGGAATGTTGCTCGCAGTTTTACATGTAATTAATTGCACCCCCTCTTTTACTTCAGCACAATTCATAATAGATAATCTCCTTTACATCGTCAGTTTCCAAATGTTCTCCATACTGTCACCTATGTTAGAGGTTTGTCTGTTTTCTCTTTTTTTCCTGCCTATTTCCTCAAAGGCCAAATGATGCTACAGCCTGATAAAAAGCTTGCTGAAGCGGAAAAGTATTATAAATTTGTTTAAGCTAAACATCAGCTTAGCCCATAGTGGTATTTCTCCATTTATGTTGCTATGTAAAGGAAGGAAGGAAGCTGCCAGTAGCCTTCTCCTTGGAGATACTGTTCTTACAGGTGGGATGTAGCTAACATGGGCCAAAGGGCCTCGTGGAAGACCACCTAAGAGAAAGAGTACCTGTTCAGATAATCTGTTTGGGTTTACATGTGCTAGAGCTTGAGAACATGTGGGAACAGGTAACATCTGATCTACTATAATACCAGTCCTTCTCGGCTGAATCATACAGCCCTTAACGCGCACTTTGTCAGTTGCTGGTTGTAATAGCTGAAAGGACTGTGGGTGAGGTCTGTGTCTCTTCATGTTCATACAAAGTTATGCACAACGGGGGTTTAGATATAGTAATGTAATTTAGATAATTAACAACAGGAGTGAGCAGATCGGTTGTAACAATGTCCTAGCCTCCCTCCCACATGACAGCAGAGCACTCTTGTTGGAAGCAGAGGCAGCTCTGGTGGGGTGGGTGTTGCTGAGTGCACTAAACCACATCTTCCTGCGCTCATCTTGCTTTAGTGCCCCCCCTCGAACATTTAAGTGGTTTGTTGTATGCTTAACTTCAAGCACAAATTCACTGCCATTGAAGCTGAGAGCTCTCTTACAGGTTTTTTTGTTTGCTTCAGTAAGATCCATTTCGCTCAGTGGGACTATGTTTAAGCTTACTATTGTTCACACTCAGGAGCCATTTTGAGATTTTATTTATGCATTTTGCTACTTAAACCTATTTCTGCAAGCTGATGAATACCCAACAAATGAGTTTTACTTTGGGCTTTAGAAAAAAAAAAAAAACAAACAAAAAACCGCAGCCAAATATTGCCATGTGCTCAAGGAAAGAAAGCTTAAACGAGCCACTAAATGTAGTTGCCCTGCAAAGCTGAACTTTGTAGTTGCACTCAGTTAGGCAGGCAACGGAAATATTTCACCAAAGCATCGAATGTTACCTACCCAAAGTTATGGTGCATGAGTTTAATATTAAATTGCATATTAGAGTTATCAAGAGCAGTCAGAGGAAATTGATTTGTCTACAAAGAATGGGCAAAGTAAAATAGAAGCAAATAAATTCACATTATGTATAAGAATTCTGATTAAACATTTTAACTGAGTATGTAAAATTATAGTACCTAGTACCTAAAAATTGAGGGAAAAAATTGTAAAAATACAATGTGAAAGCAAACAGGGAAGCTGATAAAACCTATCAACCCTTTTACTCTTGATGGTAAACAGAAAACATTTTTGGAAGGTATTTTTACATATAAAAATGTGTACTACTTTAATAGCAAAATGTCTTTCAGCAGTTGTTGCTTTGTACAGGTGTACAGCTATGCATACAACAAAACATCACCATCTCAACTCTAATCCTGTCTTGAAGATGGTGGAGGGTTTTGACAACTTTCTGCTCTGGTGGTCTATATCTTATTGAAGTATCAGTTATTCCTGATTTGGCATCCAAATGTTATTCCTCAGTTCCAATAGGTCATGTGCATTACAAAAAGCCTGGTATACACACAGATTAAATAGGCAACTGCTTATAAATCATGCAGTTTATTAAGGAGTCTGATTTCATAGGTAGTTAAAAAAACTCCACAAGTCCAAGAAATACACTGGTCTTAGTTATAGGCCTTCTTCCACCATATAAATTGACATTCATGGGGATTAAAATGGAAAAATTAAAGAGAAGTAGTTAAAAAATATCAGCAAATCATCTGACTAAATGTGTAATTCCCTCTTCTTCCCTAGCTCTCCAATGATTCTTCCAAGTAGTGCAGATCTATTTTTACGCATGCGAGTACTTAAATCTTCAAACGAGTCTTTCTTCTTCAGAACTGGTGACCTCTGAATATGAGGCAATATCCCTGAAAAGTGACATGAAAATGCATATAAGTGATCAATTTCTGCACAGCAAAGAGCAGATGACTTCAGTTTCCCAAATCCATGTTTCCTCCATTTTCAGACGCTGCTGATCGCCATTTTATCAGCATTGCCCTTAAACCTCTTGTTTGGGCAACAGCTATATCCCTCTATTTGCAAGTTGTTTTTCAGTGACAAGTTAACTTTGATCTTTTCCCTAAGCATGGAATTTTTCTTCATTCTCCTTTTAAAACTCTTGCACTTGTAATCACTCTAGTCTGATTACAGTCTTACTGGGTTACCAGCTTGCCATCAACCTCCCTGCACACTGGACAAGATCTCTCACACTCAGTAACACATTGTTGTTTCCTTGAGGAATGATAGGGCATTTTCTTTGCAGTATTCCCCAAAAACTTTAGCTGTTTTAGACACATTTGTCTTCTGAAAAAGTAACTGGCCAGTGTAGTACTTGTTTATTTACCAGACCTCAAATGCAGAGTGGCCCCATAGGCCTCCCTGGCTCCTTAAGAGACAATTGTTACAGCTTTAATGTATCTAACTCCAGTGTTGGAATATATTGGAAATGTTTGTGTTTTTCTTTTTTTTTTTTTTTCTTTTTTTTAAAATTAAGCCTGCTTTTTCAGAGTATTTGAGGTTTTTTAGGGGGAAAGGAAGAGTTTTAGTGAAGATACCTTGACTAGTGTGGCAGTTTGAGCTAGTTCCTAGCTTAAACACCGATTGTAAAATGAAAAATTACTAAAAGGTAAATAATGCCAGGCATAAGTGATGAAAAGACAACAATAGATATGTTAATATAATTCCATAGAAGCACTGAAAACTTTGTATCTTGCAGCATAGCTTGTATTGCAGTCTCACTCACTGCTGCCTCTGCACTTGGCAACTTAGCTTTGCTTCTGGGATATGGGCTCTGCTGCTTCTTGACCCTTCTTTGGCCTTAGTGACTTCTTTATTTTGACTCCCTTTAAGGTACAGGAGGTCCCTGTGCCATCTCTAATGCTATATGTCTCTCTCTCTCTCTCTCTCTCTCTCTCTATATATATATATATAATATATACACATGCACTCTGTAATAGTTTATTGCTTTTTATTTCTACTGTCATAGTTTTCTTGTTGTAGAATACGATTTCATTCTCTGACTTTCCAAATCCTGAGTTGTGGTGCATTTGCTCTTTGGGGCAGATTTACATGAAGTTCCTGGGGGGTATCCAATCCAACCCATAAAAGTTAGGTAACTGTAAAGGAATCTCCCTTAACGTCTCAATTTAAAGCTGACTAACACTTCACTGCAGGCTGTCTAGGGAAGCTGAAGTGCTGCTGGGTTAATTAGGCTTTTAGCTGGATGGAGTTTGTCAGGTAACTCTTACAGAGCCTTTTTGATCTGGTGGTGTTTTTCACGGATTGTGTGGAGTTTGAAGTGTATCTTCATACTTGGCAGTAACTACAATGAGGAGCCTGGCAGGACTAGACTGGTTCAGAAAACAGTGTTTGAGCCTCTAAGTTTGGACCTTGGATATTTCTACCCCCATCCTGGGGCATGCTTAGACAGACTTGCTTTCCCAGGAGGGTAAAGTAGGGAAAAGTGGGGAAGTGCTTCCTATATGAGATGAAACAGTTCTGTTCATTACTTCTGTAGAGTCTGTTTACAAAGGACTTAATTAATTTTTTCCCCTGGAGGGTTTGTCTTAGAAAAACTCAGTTCCTGATATTCAGTTTTCAGTGACCTCATGGGATTTATCCTTTAGTTATGAAATCTAATGCTAGAATAACAACACCTTAACATCAGTATTCCTTTGCCAAGCCCAGAACTGTGTCTTACTTTTCCAATTCAATTACATATTTAAGGAACTACCATAATTGGAGTTTATAGATTGCACCTTATTTATGATCCTGTTTGCAAAAAACAAACAAACAAAACCCCCCAAAAAACCAACACAAAGAAACAAAAAAACCACCCTGCAATACCACCACCCCAGCAATCCACAATCATATTGAAATTCTGACTATTTCAGAGGAATAATATGGGAAAAAAATCAATAAAGATGTTATCAACAGTTGCAAAAATAATGGTAAAGCAAAAAATCTTGTTTTATTGTTTGACTTCTAGAACAAGCCTCTGAAAGTTTTTCATACCTGCGTATGAAGCACACAAGGTTGCTCAAATGCTGATTGTGCTGCTCCTTGGACTAAGAAAACAGGCTTGTACATTTCTTTACACATAAGAAGGTGTAATTCTATTACTCATCATTTGCTAGGATGTGATTTGTATCTGCAATTATTAGCAATTGATTTCTGCATTCACTGACAAAACAAGGCAGTAGGGTTACAAAGATTAAAGCAGCTAGCTTTGTTAGGAAACTGTGAGACTCGGATGATAGGTCAGATAGCTCCTCCAAAAAGTGAAATTTAGGTTGTGACTGCTATAAGATGCCTGCTACTGACTGATGTTAATCAGTAGTGCAGAGAAACCAGATTATCTGATTAGTTCAGAAAACAAAGAGGAAAAAATAATAGAGAAGAGGAGAAATCATTGTTTGTCTTAAAGTGTGAATACTTGGTGCTTAAAATCTCTCTGTATAAGGGAAAACAAAAGTAAGTAAAAGAAAAACAATGTAATGCGATGTTTCAAAATACATCAGAGTGTTGTTCTTAATCTTAATCAATCTGGAACAAAAGGTCTTTAGGAAAATTGGTGTGATATAGGCATGAAGAGTCAGATGTAAACAGAAGGCTAAGGGGGAAATGAAACTGTGGTATTTAAAGCTACAATCCTAAAAACAAATTCATCTGGTGTTTTAACCTGGTGAGCATCTCAGTTTTTTATAGTACTACTGCCTCATGTGTCTAAAGCTGCATTCCATTTGTACCCAAAAGTGTATCGGTCTGGTCAAGACTGAGCAACTTGTTGCTTTTGTGATGTCTAAGGCCACTTGAGAACCAGAAGGGTGCTATATTCTGCCTGCCATCTGTGTAGGTCAAGTGAAGATCTTCTGGGAGCTATGTGATAGCTCAGATTCTTTGCAGAGCAGGACAAGATACACACCTTGCTTTTAAAATGCAGATAGTGGCTCTTTGGCTCAAGTTTAGAAACTGGCCCCATGTGTATGAGGAGTTCTTCAGTCTGAGGGGATTAATTCAAACACAACTCCTATGTCCTATCTTAATGTCTAGGATGCTCTCTGTAGGTAATGGGGGTAAGGACCTCTCAATCCTTTCTGTCTCAACTCCTGTCTTTACCTTTCAATACTCAAAACATTTTTAGGTCTGTGGGCAAGAGCTGGACTGTCCAGTGGTATAGTGTCCCTGGGGTGGAAAGACTTCACAGGAAGGACTTTAATCCCTTCTTTTAGAGACACAGTAATAGGTAAAGGCTCTGAGAGTTTCTTCATTGTTCCACAACACACTCCTGGGGTGATGCACCTTTCAAAATGAGGACTTAAAAAATATCCTGTCCATGGCAAAGCAGTGGTAAAAATGCTACTGTGGAAGAGTATCCTTGTATGATCAGTTGCTGTGCTGCCTTCTTTGTTTTCCACTGCCCCTTTTCCCCCAGCAAACTGAAATTTAAAAGTTGTCATTAGAGTTTAGGTTATTTAGAGGTCAAATTTTTACTGAGATCACTTTCACCATAAACATAGCTCTGTACTGGATTGGGGAGAATGGGGGGCAGTTGTGCAGCACTGTCCCATTTTATACTATCACCACATAACACAGTAATCCTGTATCCCTTTTCTTTCCCACTAGTTCTAGTTAGTGCCAGTGCGAGATGTATTAAAGGAGTAATAACCTTGGTTTCTCTCCATGGACTGGGAATGTGGAGTAGCAATCTTCAGTTCTGCCTCTGCTAGCTGCCTTCTTCCTAGGCCGTGGGTTCTGGAGAGCACACAGTCCACATAGATATCCCAGAAGAGCTGAGCCAGGTCCCAGAACAGAGCTCCATGTTTCAAGTTTTCTGATGATTTCAGGAAGATCATGAAGTCCCAAAAGCCACTGACAGAGTCAGAAATGTGAGGCTTCCTCATCTCCAGTAGCAGAGCTGAGGAGGATTCCCAACAGTGGGGGTCTGCTCGCCCAAGAGCTAGTGGGTCAATCTGGCTATGGCAGAGAAAAGGCGTCACACAAAATGCTCCCATGATTAGCAGAGTGCAGGTGAGTCTCATGTTGCAGTGGATTCTTCCTCTGTTTCCAAGGTCCATTGTGTCACTGAAATGTAACAAAACCAAAAGAAGCTGAAAAACTTACTGTTAGATGCATGAACAAAGCCTTGATACCTTATGTGATATAGAAGGCACTTCAGATGTTGGTAACTTTTTCTTCTCCTCAGTGATCTGTGTATGTCTGTTTTGCATAGTCTGCAGAATTGCAGGGACTTGTGGACAGCAGGTGGAAAACTGTTGAAAGTGTGTTCTAATGACTTAATGGTAGCTTGCAAAATTGTCCATTGAACAGAAGTGTTTTACCAGCTAGAATGCAGAACAGTTCTGAAAAGAGGGTATGGTAAAGCCACAGCATAGCAGCTGGGTTATACAGCATGTATATATGCATACAGTGTTATTAAATAGGTAGGAATGGAAGGCACCTTTAAAGGTCATCTGATACCCACACCTCCACCCCACCCCCCAAAGCAGTGAACAGGGACATCTTTTACTATGTCAGGTTGCTCAGAGCTCGGTCCCAGCTAACCTTGAGTATTTCCAGGGGTGGGGCATCTACCACTTCACTGGGCAACCTGTGTCAGTGTTTCACCACCCTTGTGGTGCTTCTTCCTTGCATCTAATCTAAATGTACCCTCTTAGTTTAAAACCATTATTCCATGTCCTGTTGCAACAGAATCTGCTAAAAAATCTGATCAGATCTTTCTTTTGGTCATGTTTTAAGTACTGGAATCCTGCAATAAGGTCTTCCCTGAGCTGCATCTTATACAAGCTAAACAACCCATCTCTGAGCCTGTTCTCAAAGGAGACATGTTCCAGCCCTCTGATCATTTTTGTGGCCCTCCTTTAGACCTTCTTGAGCAAGTCTTTTGTGTACTGGGATTTTTAATATTTATTGCTGATTACTGTAGCAATTGTCTGTTACATTTAAATCATGAAACTTGAAAAGCAGCCATAGAATGATAAACTTTTGGGGACAGAAAGGCCTACCCATTTCTATTAGATTTTGTTTCTGGTATGTGCTTCTGTTGTGCATTTTCTAACATGCTTCTAGTATTTCTCCTGTTACATTTCTAATACAGGTTTCTAACTAGTTTGGGGGTTGTTTTTAGTGCAACTCATTGCATATGGAGAACCTCCCATTTGTGGAAAAGAGCAACATCTTTTAGGACAAACAATTGTGTTTAATTTGTGTGCAGATCTCTTGAGTATTCGTTATTTTATGTTTATGGTGTGATTGTTGGAGGGTGCCAGGGTAGAGAAGCTACCTCTGAATGACCTCACCTTAATAAGCACCTGTTTTTTTGTGCAGAAAGCCTCATAAGTGATCATTAAGAGCATGTTTCTCTCTAATGTAATATGTCAAAGGCAGAGTAAGGTTGTGCAGATGGATTGTGTGCGAAAGCTAATTCAGCCACAGCCAGTGTGCAAGACCAGGGAAGGGTAGGTGACTTTGTGGAACATACCTTGTTGTAGGGACTCTGCAGAGATTTCAGTCCTGGATGGGATATTCTTACCTAGTCTCTTATTTGGCTACACGGTTATGTTCTGGGAACATTTTGGAACTATTCAGACTCCAAATGCTTACAGTCACTTTTTAATCTGATCTCATTTAAATCTGATCATTTTGGGGGATCTCATGAGGAGAACTGGCATGACAGCCTTGGATCTGAACCTTTCACTTAATTGATAGAAGAGGGAAAGCACACCCTTCACACACAGCACTGCCTAATGGGATGTCCCTTGTGACAGTGGTGGTGGTAATGGTGGTGTTCTTATGTTGATATCAAGACTTCCAGAGGCATCATCCTCTTCAGGGATCTCCTTGGCAGACTGCCATGGGAAAAAACCCTGGAGAGAAGAGGAGCTCATGAAAGCTGGTCAATATTCAAGGACCATCCCCTCCAAGCCCAGAAGCAGTGGATTTCATAGAATCATAGAATGGTAAGGTTGGAAGGGACCTCAAGGATCATCTAGTTCCAACCCCCTGCCATAGGCAGGGACACCTCCCACTAGTACAGGTTACTCAAGGCCTCATCCAATCTGGCCTTGAACACATCCAGGGAGGGAGCATCCATGACCTCCCTGGGCAACCTGTTACAGTGCCTCACCACCCTTACTGCAAAGAACTTCCTCCTAACATCTAGTCTAAATCTCCCCTCTGCCAGTTTAAACCCATTTCAAGAAGGAAGAAGTCAGGCAAGAATGCCAGGAGGCTGGTGTGGATGAACAAGGTGCTTAACCCGAGCAAAAAATGAAGAGTCTATAAACAAAGAAAACAAGAACAGGCCACATGGGAGGAGTACAAAGAAGTTGTCCAAGTACCCAGGGATCAGGTTAGGAAAGCAAAAGTGCGAATAGAATTAAACTTGGCTAGGGACATAAAGAAAAATAAGAATATTTTTTTCAGGTACATCAGGGATTAAAAGGTGGCTAGGGAAGCTGAACCTATGGTGACACACTGTGAGAGTTGGAGCTGTTCAGCCTGGAGAACAGGTTCTGTGGAGACCTTTAGAGTGACTTTCCAGTACCTAAAAGGGGCCTGCAAGAAAGCTAAGAAGGGACTTTTTACAAGACTTGTAGTGATAGGATGAGAGAGAATGGATTGAAGCTTGAGACGGGTAGATTTAGACTGGCTATTAGGAAGAAATTCTTTACAGTGAGGGTGGTGAGACACTGGAACAGGATGCCCAGGGAGGTCATGAATCCCCCCTCCCTGGAGGTGTTCAAGATTAGGTTGGATGAGGCCTTGAGCAACCTAGTCTAGTGGAAGGTGTCCCTGCCCATGGTGGGGGGTTGAAACTAGATGATCTTTAACATCCTTTCCAACCTAAACCATTCAGTGAATCACTACTACACAAGGTAGGTTTTGATTGTGTTCTCAGAAACAAAGCTGAAGACAGCCTGTGAATCATTCAGTTTAAGAAACCTAAATGTGCACAAGTCCATGGGGCCTGATGAGATCCACCCACGGGTCCTGAGGGAACTGGCAGATGAAGTTGCCAAACCACTGTCCATCATATTTGAAAAGTCATGGCAGACTGGTGAAGTTCCTGCTGACTGGAGGAGGGCAAACATAACACCCATCTTCAAGAAGGGTAAAAAGAATGACCCTGGAAACTACAGAGCAGTCAGCCTCACCTCTGTGCCTGGCAAGATCATGGAGCAGATCCTGCTGAAAGTCCTGCTAAGGCAAATGGAAAACAAAGCAGAGGTGATTGGTGGGAACCAGCATGGCTTCACCAAGGGCAGATCTTGCCTGACAAATTTAGTGGCTTTCTATGATGAAGTCACAGCGACAGTGGACAAGGGAAAGGCAGCTGATGTCATCTACCTGGACCTGAGTAAAGCATTTGACTCTGTCCCACATGACATCCTGGTCACCAAACTGGAAAAGCATGGACTTGATGGATGGACCACTCGCTGGATAAGGAATTGGCTGGATGGTCGAACCCAGAGAGTGGCGATCAACGGCACAATGTCCACCTGGAGACCAGTGACAAGTGGTGTCCCTCAGGGGTCAGTGCTGGGACCAGTGCTGTTTAACATCTTTGTCAGTGACATGGACAGAGGAATGGAGTGCACCCTCAGCAAGTTTGCAGATGACACCAAGCTGTGTGGCACAGTCGACTTGCTAGAGGGCAGGGATGCCATCCAGAGGGACCTGGACAGGCTGGAGAGGTGGGCCCAGGCCAACCTCATGAAATTCAATAAGGCCAAGTGTAAGGTCCTGCACCTGGGTAGGCACAATCCCAAGCACAAATACAGGCTGGGTGGTGAATGGCTGGAGAGCAGCCCTGAGGAAAAGGACCTTGGAGTCTGGGTTGATGAAAAGCTCAACATGAGCCTGCAGTGTGCACATGCAGCCCAGACAGCCAACCGAGTCCTAGGCTGCATCAAGAGAAGCGTGGCCAGCAGGGCAAGGGAGGTGATTCTGCCCCTTTACTCTGCTCTCGTCAGACCCCACCTGGAGTACTGTGTGCAGTTCTGGAACCCTCAGCACAGGAAGGACATGGAAGTGTTGGAGCGGGTCCAGAGGAGGGCCACAAAGATGATCAGAGGGCTGGAGCAGCTCTCCTATGAGGACAGGCTGAGAGAGTTGGGGCTCTTCAGCCTGGAGAAGAGAAGGCTTCGAAGGGACCTGATAGTAACCTTCCAGTATCTGAAGGGGGCCTACAGGAAGGCTGGGGAAGGATTATTTACAAGGTCCTGCAATGACAGGACAAGGGGCAATGGGCTTAAACTGGCAGAGGGGAGATTTAGACTAGATGTTAGGAGGAAGTTCTTTACAGTGAAGGTGGTGAGGCACTGGAACAGGTTGCCCAGGGAGGTTGTGGATGCTCCCTCCCTGGAGGTGTTCAAGGCCAGATTGGATGAGGCCTTGAGTAACCTGTACTAGTGGGAGGGGTCCCTGTCTATGGCAGGGGGTTGGAACTAGATGATCCTTGAGGTCCCTTCCAACCTTACCATTCTATGATTCTATGATTCCTCCATTCTTACTTGTCCGTGCATCAGAGCTTTTCCACTGGACAGCAGACACCTGTTGCATATGTTCTATTCCATGTGCATACATCTGTTTATTCAGATCTTTTAAAAGGATGTACTTTCTTTGTCAAGGTTCTAGTTTTCAAAACAACTTAGCATCTCAGGTATGACTGTGGGGAGGGAAAAAAAAATCAAATGAAGGAATTACACTAAAATTGGCTTTTGAGGCTGATTCCATCACCTGGGTGGGGGCTATTTTGTTTGCACTGATTAACAACTGAACTGGTTGTTTTGCATTTTTTTGCCTTTGGAAACTTTTTACTTTGTGAAACTGCATTAAGAGGACAGGTCCAGAACCTTTGTCAGAGGTGTGAGTAAAAGGCACTGTCCTGGACAGGCAGCTGGCAGGGCATTAATATGAGAGTGTGAATGGCATTAGTCAGGATCAGTAGCCGCCACCACTAGCCTGGTCAAACTTGGACAGCATTTTGCCGTCGAAGATCTGGTAGTTTTGTTTTCGGGTGGTTTGGGGTGTTTTTTATTTTGTTTGGTTTTGGTTTTTTTAACGTGTGTTTTGGGTTTGTTTGTTTGTTGGTTGTTTTGGGGGTTTTAGTTGGTTTGTTTTTTTTTTTCTTTTTTTCCAGATGGCCGAGAGCTGAGGATGCTCAGGAAATGTCAGTTCTCAGTCACCTCTTACTTGTGCTGCAACAAACGTTTCTGTGCAATTTGCCCCTCGCCCTCCTGTCTTTAGGTCTTTCGGTCCACAACATGGAGTTTGTGTGCACCACTTAAACCTTCTGACTCCCTCCCGCTCCCAGTCATGAGCAGTGCCTTACGATAATGACAATAAAAGTTAATTGGCGCATTCGTTACCGCTGTTCCGCTCTGTCGGAGCGATTAGTTACGAATAGACAGTCACTCGACCCGACAGCTCGAAACCGCCGAAGCCGGCTTCGCGGAGCAGGGCTGGTGCCCCACTCGGCTCGGAGCAGCCCTTGGGAGCCAGCCCCACACCGTTCCCCCCGCGCCGCCGCCCCGCCAGGGTTCCCTGCCCGCCGCTGCTGCGCCCCGGCCCCGGCGCCGCCCGCAGCCCGTACTTACCTCGGCAGTCGGCACGCAGGCTGGCTCGGGCAGGCTCTCCGCGCCCGGCGCCGTCGCGCTCCTTAAGAAGCCGGAGCAGGCAGCCCCGCTTAGTTTTTACGTCAGGACTCGGGGAGAAGCCCCCACCCTCGGAGTCCCGGCTGCTGCTCCCGGGCACCCAGTGCTTCCTGCCACAGCTGTACCTGCTGCAGACGTGCTCCGCTCCTCTGCCCGCCTGTCCTCTTCTCCCTGCGGACCCCTCCCGGGCGCCTGCTGCCTTCGTTCGAGGGGAGGCTGTACCCAGGAGCAGTGGAAGAGTTACAGACCGGGGCAACTGTCAGAGCTGTAGCCCGCCCCTTGACTCCTCTCCTAGCAGTGCGGGATCGGGGAGACCAGGGGTAGAAAGCAAGTCACCACCTTGGAGCCCAAGTTCTGCCTTAGCCCGCAGGCATCTTCCTTGCTGTGCCTGGCTGCTAGAGGTCCCTCCATATCAGAGCAGAAGCCTGCATGTCACAGCTAAGAGCTCTTTGCTGGCTAGTGCTCAGCCCATACAGCAGCAGGGCCGGCTATTCTGGGAACTGTATTGGAAACAGAGAAAAACAGAGTCCCAGAGGAAAGTCAGTAAAGGCATTAACTGCAGCGATGGGGCTAAGCTGGTCACTACAGCTCAATTCACACAACTTCAGGTAAAGAAGAGCTACCTTGGAGAGGTATTGTGCAGACTACAATAACAGACGGCTCTGGTTAAATTTTCCCTCAGAAAAAAAAGTAATGTTGCTTGTTAGTTTGTGCACTTTCTCTGTGAGGTTCTCGAGTGCCACTGGCACTTACTTTAGAACAACTACACAACCTTTCTGCACGTTAGGGAAGAAGAATGAAACTGCTGGTCAAAGGGCTATCTCCTGATGCATGCAGCAGAAGAGAGACAGAGCTCAACTCTGCCTGTTGTAGCCACCCGCACGCATGCATAAAACATTGAATTTGAAGAGCTGGTGCTTCAGGAGCAGTCTACTAACCAGTGTTGGGCGTAACTTTGTTAACACTAGCTATTTGAAAGCAATAGGGAAGGTGAGATGAGTCTTTTTTCATAACTCTATGTAGGTTGTGGATCAAATTGTGTAGCACTCTGCCGACTGAAATCAGTGCCATTGCACCAGTCCATACCAACTAGACAGGAGCCCATTTTTTTGGAAGACTTCCACTGTTGACTCCCTTCTGTCTGTTCTTTGTACTATACTCCTTTCTCCATGAAGCAACTGTGTTTGAGTAGCAACAGGTTTGTCTTCGTGTATTGTGATTTAAGAGCTACCTGGTGGGCGAGCGGGAACCTCATTTCGCAGGGGAGGGGTGCCCGGGTCATGTTATTCCCTCCCCTTTTCCTGCCCCTGTATATGGAGTCACGTGATAGGCGACCCCGTATACGCTTCCTTCCTGCGTGCTTAAAATGCTGCTGACTACAGGTGAGGCCTGCTCCCCACGTGTTGGGCCTTCTCCACGTGGTCAGGCCTATCTCCGGAGAATCCATTGCCATCCGAGGAATCCACGGACTGATTCTGTATGTATATTTAGTTATCCCCTCCCCCTGTATCTCTGTACATCCTTTCCCTCTAAATACCTTGGGTTTTTTGGTTAAAATGTCCTCTGATATCTTCTAAAGTAGACTTCTAATTTCTGTTCAAGTGTTTAGTCTACCCTTTTAGTTCCCCTGTCTACCTTTTCCCAGCGCNACACTGTTTTTTCTCTTAATCATCTATATCCTTATAATTCGTTTTTTTGTGTGCATCTAGTCCATGTAAATGGAGGAGCACACTCGTTTTCTAAACCATGTTTGTGACAATGCTGCTGTTCTTTCCTCCTGATGTTTTCTTTTCTAAACGAACGATTCAGATGAATGTGTATTTAGTGTAAGAAATGCTACTTGTTAACAAAAGTGAAAAGAACTTGTGGGTGAGAACATTTGGCTAGAACCAATGTAGATATTTTAGGTCTTTGACAAACTTGCAAATGTTCAATTTCTTTCTCAAAACTCGTGAGACCGGGCAAATAGTGAGCACTAGCTCCCAAAACGGGCTTCAGTAGGAGCCGAAGTGTGCGGCACCTTTCGAGGAATCCTTTCAGCTTGGCAGGGGGAAAGGCTTTGTTTTATGTAGGACCGACACTGTTTTTTCTCTGTGCTGTCAAATACAGACTCTTCCAGTATGTTTCTAAGGTTGGAAAAAACCCTAAGCTGCTTTTCCATGTGTGTTTTTGTGGTGGTTTTGTTTGTTTGACCTGCTCTGAAGGGACAGATTCTGTGCCTGTGTACCGCTATTCGGAGGCCCCTTGGCACACGAGTTAAGGCAGTGAGCATGCTTCTCTTAGCCTCTGTGTTTAGGTATTGAACTGGTTGAGAGAGAAGGGAGGTGTGGCTGTAGAACATGGGTGTTACGTTGTAACCTAAAGGCAACTCCTGGGTAGAAAAGGCTCTGAGGCTGATGACGTTTGTGGTTTGCCTGAAGTGTAACAGGCCAGAGCAGGACTAAGATGCCATTGGAGTGTGTTCTGCTGATACTGCTGTGTCTGTGGTGCAGTGCCCCTTGGTTTTAAGGGTAGAGTAAGAGGTTGCAGCTGGAAAAGGAAAAGGCAAAATATTTCTTGTGAGTTAATAGATTTCTGCCACCCTGGAACCTTTCTGGATTCATTAAGAAGTGAGTTTATTGGCTTGAGTTCCCTTCTGGAGAGCTCTACATCAGGTTTTGAATCAAGAATGACTTTGATTTAATTTCACTCAGAATCCTTCTGGTAAACCCAAAAGTGCTGAACCAGGGATTTTCAGACATTGGAGTCACTGTGCACGGGAAATACTGCTACAGATAAATACTTAGCTTTGCAAATACTTCATGAACCTACTGCGCTCTGCTCTCTCTGAACCAGAGCACTCATTCTATTTCTGGGGAAGAGGTTTTTGGTAATTGAATTCATCACCTCAAGTTTCTAGTGCAGAAGAAACATGGAACGATTTGCTGTCTTGCTCAGTTCCATGTACTCCATTTACTCTCAGTAAAGCTTTCTGTGCTCTTTTTAAGCTATCCATAAGTTTTGTTTCATGGCACTACATGATGTATTCCCCTGACAGTAAATGTTCTCTTCTGCAGTGGGTCTTCATATCTTATGGATGAAGTTAGTTTGCATAGGTTGTAAGTCATATCCAGAGTCATTTGCAGATGGATTCCTCAACTTAGAGATGAGAGATTGATTTCAGGCCATCTAACACTACCAAAACAACGTTTCTACCAGGGGGGAGGGGGCGTGGAAGAAAAAAAGAAAGGAAATGTTAAAATGATTTGCTATAGGAGACAGCAGCCTGTGATGATTGCAGATACAATTTGCCTGTTCTTTCTATAAACAGTCACAGCTGAACCAGGTATTAGGCTTTGTAAAGTGATCTGCATGGTGAAAGAGTGACATGTAAGACAATCCAAAGCTGCTTTAAAGACAGACATACTCTTGGCTGAAAGTTTGTGTTTTGCTAAATTGGGTTCCAGATTGTCCCAGCTTTGTGTGAAATGTAGTGAAGTGACAGTAAAAGCAAAACTTGTGATTCTCAGAAGGGGAAAACCTGAAAGTCTGTTAGTTTTAAAGTTAGTGATATAGAGCAGAGACTTGATGTCTCTGAAAAAGAATACAGAGGTAAAGTGGGGAATCTACCTTTTCAAATTCCCTTTTTAAGCAGGTGCTTAAAATTGGCTTCCTGACAAATATACCTAAGAGCTTCTTGGAAATGAAATAGTTATACTTGATCTGAAGTCTGTGTAGATAGATATTTTTTTAATTAACTAAAATTATTTTTAGGAGGGCTTTGAGTCAGGACTCTAAGTGGACTCAGAATTATACTATTGTCAAGTAAAGAACAATGAAAGCCTCTGAATCACAGAATCATCACAGGTGTTCTACTAGTTCTGGCCTAGGGTTCCTTGGCATTTGTGAAGTACTTGAACCTCACTAAACCGGAGGTGTGCTGCCTCACACACACTAATGCTGCTGCTGTGGTTCCCATGCAAAATCTGATTAGAAGTGTCAATGTATCATCATACATAACTTTCTGGGAGGTAGTTCTGCTGCCTTAAATGATTTTTCCAAGTGAAGTAGTACAGTTTTTACTGGTATACTCAGACAGTGAACACAGGCATGGATTTTATTACTTTTTTTTTAATTGTTCAGACCATGCAGCCTTTGAAACGCCTCCCCTCCTTTTTTTTCTTTCCCACATAGACTTTGAAACCAATTCTTAAATGAGATGCTACAAAGTTGATAACAAAGCAGATTTTTTTAAACAATTGTTTATCTTTGAAGCAGAGCTTCTGTAGGTTGATTTGAAAAGATTCTCTCTCTCCCCTACCCTGTTCTCAATTAGATATACCTAAGGAACAGCATATTTCATGATGAATTACAATTTATTTTTGAATGCCTGTGTGAAAGATTGTAATAAATGTATCAGCTAACCAGGTCTACCTAAAATCAGACCTCCCTGGGCTAGGTGCTAGAAGTGACTTTTGAGTAAGACAATTCCTGTCATAAAGACTTTATTTTGAACTGAAAAATGCCCAAATAAATCAGAGGAAGGAAAATGGAAGCAAAACATAATGGGACCTGAATCTTTAAACCTGTCTATATTGATCCAATAGTCTGCAACCAGGATACTGCTGTGTAGGGGACTTGTTTCTTCTTGAAAGCAAGGCAGCCCTCAGTCTTGGGTTCAGACTCTCATCATTAAACAAAAGAAAACTTAAAATCTTTAGTTTTCTGAAGCTTTTCAGTGTATTCTGGAGGGTGCTGCAGTAGTTCCAGTTTCTTGTGACTGCATTCTCATTGCACATAAATCCTAGTCAATCATACACTGTCTGTTATTGTTAACAATGTCTGTAAAAGAACTTAATGGGGGATTAAGTCTTGCAAAGGCAGTGCAGAGTCCAGGTGTGCCTGAAATTGGGCAGAAATGGCAGATCCCAAAGCAGACAGGCTTACTTCTGCACTTTGTGTTCACCTGGTTTCACTGCCATGCCACCCTTACTGAGTGGAGCATATTGGCAAGGGAATAGGTCTGGGGAGGAAATGGATGGTCAGAATATGCAAGATGCCTGCATAAATGTATGAATGGAGTATGGAGGCTTAGACTGTGGTCCTTGTATTTTGAAAGTAATTTGAACCTTCCCTTTGAAAACAACAACCATGAGCACTGCTGCAGCACGTTCTGTACCGTCGTTCCTCAGCTATACAGCTGTCAGTATGTTTTGGAGTGAAGTAGACTGCTCTAGTGTTTTGGGGAAGGGTCCTTGTTAGGAGGATAAGCAGCTGTTTACAGGAGCTGAAAAGACGAGTGGAAGCATACTTTGTGTATTATCTAAGGCTGATATTTAGGTACTGTAGACTTACAGAGCCTTGAGTGTCTATAATGCTGTTGCCATGCAGCTCAGCACACTAACCAGTGGGAAGTAGTATGGGTGTTGTACCAGCATGATCTAGGCATTCTCTTCAATTTAGCAGCAAATGGTGCCAGTTGGCACAGCTCCTATTACCTTTGGGACATAGTACAGTTTCATGTCACCATGGACAGTCACAGGAAAATTAGTTGCTGCTGCTAGTGCTGTTCTCTTCTGTAACCCCCTGGGAAGTCCTGGGACTTATGCTTGAGCTAGTCTGTAGCTCAGTAGCTAGCTAAGAGTGGAAGAGGGACTTGCTTCTTTTGGGTAAGAAAATGCTTCTGTGGCTAGAAGTATTTAGCTGTGCTGCAGCTCCACAAGGGATCCATGTGCCCTGATGCCTGGATTAGATACTAGGGGTAGATCTTACTCCATTTTTCTGGAATACTAAATCCTCCTTTCTGGGAATAGTAATTAGTGATCAGGAGTGTTTCAGTGCTATGTGAATACACAGCATCCCAAGTAATACATGTATTGAAGAGTCCCCTCTAAATAGTAGATATTTTAAACCTCAACCTTCAAAGTCTGAAGCCTCAATCTGTGGAAAATTATCCTGAATTAATAAAGTCAGTGTTTACTCTGTTCCAAGGCAAACTGTCAAATTTGTACCTTGAACTGAATGTGTGACGGTAACATGTGTAGTAAGGCTGTTGATTCTTGTTTCTGTATCATAGAGTCACAGAATGGTAGGGTTTGGAAGGAATGTCTGGAGATAGTTCAACACCCCTGCCAAAGCAGAATTACCTAGGGCAGGTCATACAAGAATGCCTTCAGAACAGTCTTGCCATTCTCTAGAGAAGGAGACTCCTCAACCTCTATAACCATGAACATGCACAACACTTTCAAATAAGTCAAATGGAGAAACTTGGAGCTGTCAGTTACTAGTTCAGTGCTTCCTGCAGTCTGATTAAAAACTTAGGCAAATACCCCTAGATTCGAGGTACATAGATGCCCTTCATTCTTGAGAACAAACTGGTCATCATCTTAGCAGGAGATAGGAAACCAGTCACAATTACTGCTTGTGTGTGTCATTATTTAGCTTGACGCTGTCTAGCTTAGACTGCAGAGAAGCAGTGCATGTTTATGTGCGGGGACACTTTTCTGCATAAGAGGCAATGCTGAGGTTGTGAAACCACAGCACGTTACCAGTCTGTAATGTAATGAGCATGTCATGCTCATGCCTTGGTTGCTGCAGAAGCAGGTAAAAGAGCACTGTTAGTTTCTTCATGCTTTGAGTTACCAGCTTAGGTTGGGAAATTATTGTACTGGCTCAGTGCCACACCAGAGCACAGCCCGTATCTGATACTATTAGTGTCCTGTGACTTACGACAAAACAAACGCTTTTAAAAGAAAATTTTAACAAGACTTACTTTAAATAGACTGCCGCTTGATTTTGTGTTTCTGCAAATTAGAGCATTCTGAATTATGCTACCCTCATTACTGTTTGGTTGCTCAGAAATCATGCATGTTAAGTGGATGGCTATGGCTGGACTGACACGGAGTCCTTGTACCTACCTAGAGGCCCTACATCCTCTTGTGTTAACATACTTCTACTAAATAACTTCCTCAACAAACCTATAAAAATGTGAAAATGTTCAGCTGTGCTCCCCGAGTTCTGAACAGTTTGAACTAGATTACAGTATGTGCAGAGTTAAGAATATGTTTTGGTGACCTTTTGCTTTCAATACTATTGGTTTGAGCATTCATACTACTAAAATTCCTGGTTACTTTTAAAATTTCTTTCCTCAAGCACTCTGAGGGCACTTGAACAGTCACTGTTGTATTTCTGATGGATGATTCACTTTAATTTTTCAGCTCTTGTGGGTAGGAATCTGTAGTAAGTGCATTTAGAACAAGAGGTTTTTTTTGGATTTGCACAGCATGACTTGCTGATGTGTTGATTTTCTTCTCAATAGTAAGACCATAGTCATGCTTCAGTGTGTTTTGCTGTCATTTAAGTTATCAAAAAATCAATTTTCAGAATTTTTTTTCTGGTCAAAACAAAAACCTCTATCTATATATTGCTCTTGTGTTCACACACTGCAAAAAGGAATGACTGTCTCTTAAAACTGCAGTCAAAATCTTGCATGTTCATACTGAGTTTACAGATAAATCCTTCTATACTCAAATGACAGGAAACAAGTGGATGATAGTGGATCCATTAATGATAGCATTCCCTTATTCTACATCAGCAACATGCTTTCATTTGTAACCTTGGGAGGTATTACAACAGAAATAGTTTTTGTTTCTCTGTCTGGAGCTGGAGATGGAAAAAAAACCAAAAAACAAAAGCAATTATTTGGAAACTGTGCAGTACATGCATTTAGTTTTCCCAGGCTGGCTTTGCCTAGAGTTGGGCTAAAACCAAAAAGGGAAACAGCTCTTCATTTAGTAATCCATTGAAAATGATGACCATGGGATTTGGCCTTCAAAATATTTAGAAATCATTACCTAATTACATAACATTCAGATTTTTGAATTGCAAAAGGCACCACTCAACAAAGGCATGCATGCAGGTCTCATTCCACTCTGAAGCCAGTAGACAGGACTGAAGGAGGCCCAACACAACCCTCTTTCTGTCCATCTGCCCAGCTCTGGGTGCTGAGGTGCTGTTTCTGCGCATGTCAGAAAGCCTTTGTGCAACCTCCTCTCCCAGACAGACCCTCACTCTGAGATGGGATGCAGTTTTAGAGATTTTCAATAAAAGAAAACTCCAGTCAGTTTCCACTACTGTAAAGGTTGTGATATCTTGAACACATAATTAAAATTGAGTGAATAGATAAGGAAAAAAATGATTTGAAATAAAAAACTACTCCATTCCATGTTCATGACATTTTTAATATTCATCTTGCTAAGATGCAGAACAAGGATTATCGAATTTCCATTCATTAGCAGCCAACAAGATATGAATGAGTATTCGAACAAAAACTGGTTTATAACATCAAGTTGTGCACTTAAAAAAATAATTACAAATAATTTTCAAAAGGAAGAGTAACAGTGGAAGCAGTAATGAGTATAAAACAGGACTGATTTAGGTTTAAAAAGCAACTTCAAGTATTCTATGGCATTTCCTCAGACATTTGTCTTAGTTGTGCAATACCCATCTTTGCATAGTAAAGAAAAATTAGTTGAACTCCAGCCTTAAATAATCTGTTTCTTTTAACATGCACCTATACAGTTGTTAATTTGGCTAGCAGACTTCAGATCAAAATCAGTGAGATCATGCAGTGAACCTGAATGAGCTATACAGTTACCATAGTTTCTTGTCCAGGTGAATAGATAAATAATGGAGCAAACGCATACTGGGTGAAATGGAGGCAGTGCTGACCAGGTCGTCTTCTACTGATGTTTTGTGATGGAAAAAAAGTAACAGTAAATACAGATGTACTTCCCAAAGCATGGGAAAGATATACAAAATTGACACCTACAGAAGCCAGTTTTTTAATTGTCTACCACCACGGAAAGCACTTCAGCCTGCACTGAGCCATGCTGTCACTTGTGTTCTGTACACAAGTGACAGAAAGCAAACGTGTTTTTCCACATACACACAGTGGCTGATGAGTGGAGCAAAAATTCAGTCAAGAAATCCTAACTCCTATGAAACTGCTGGTGTAAATAAAAAAACTTACTCCAGCACTAAACATATGTACATAGTAGTTGGGGACCACTGTGGTCTGATTTAAAACATCACATCACACACTAACAATGCTGTTTGTGAAATGCCTCTCAAAAGTTTATTACACAGGTAGTTTAAGTAAAATCAACTGTGGATATGCAAATTTTTTGTTAACTACTAGTGTTTTTGTTGTGATTTACACTTGCTTTGGAAGCAGAACCCTAACAGATAGAGGGGTTATGCTCCTGAGCCAAACACTTTTAGAGGACAGTAATACATGTTGCAAGTGTTCTTGGTTTGCCATGAACATGTTGTCAGTAGCTTTGTTCTGCTTGCAGCCAGGCAGGAATTTCTCAGGGTAAGGTTTATAATAGGTACCAGCGTTGACTACCTGTGTGCAGCATCGTTAACTCATACCATAGTAAGTGTTAATGTGATTATGTTAAAGCTGTTTAAAAACATTAAATAATAGCTGTCAACCAAAACAATATAGTGTAGTTCTCTTGTGAGACTGTTGGATTGAACAATATTGTAGTAAGAAATTTAATTGAAGTGGGATTTTGTAAGTCACAGGAAATCTGCAGCATTTTCTTAATGTTTTGGCTCTTAAAGCTAGCTCAGGTAATGGATTTCCACTGAAAAAGCTGGAGTAAGCAATTAATGAACTTTCATTGTCACTAATATCCAGCTTTTAAATTAAATCCAAAATGACAAAACTTTTAAGTTCTGATTATCAAATGCAGCAATTTTTCAGGTCACTTCACTAACTTATCCATGTTTTAAATCAAGATGGAAAGGATGGGCCAGGCTGTACAGCTCTACTTTAAGGGAAGTCTTCATACCCTTCTCAAGCCAAATAACACCCAGGCAAGCCTAGTGAATGGGTCAGCAGTACTGCTGCCCAGCACTGCAGAAACCTATGTATGTACACAAAGTGTATCTAAAAGCAATCACAGCACACAAGCCCCTAAAATGACCTGCAGTTTTACACGCTCTATGGTGGTAACTAGCTGATGGTAGCCAACAGTCAAAGTATAATTGTGCATTATCCTTGGTAAAGTGAGATGCATCCAAAAGATACAGGGAGTGAGTTAGAAATGTCAGTCACATCTGCAACCTTATTTGGGTGAATGGGCAGAAGGCAAGAGAAGAGTAACTCATTCCAAGCTTTTAACATGTTGTAAGTATTTTAAGGCTTATTTAAGTTTTTATTTCACAGGATGTAGACAAGGAAAAAAGTGGCTATAGTTAAAAAAAAAATAGCTTGGCACTTTTGTGATTCGTTTGATAGTGTCACTTATCTTGCATCGTATTATGGCAAATCTGTGTAACAGCCAAAAAAAGTAATCCAGACTTACAGTCAATACATAGATATGCATTTATACATTTTAATTTGTTTTTGGTTTCAAGCATACAAACTTTAGATCACATTTATTTGGTGTCAGAACTCCCTGTATCTGCATGCTATGATCTACCTTTTTTGAGCAAGCCCAGAACATCCGCTGTACAACATGCTACTGAAAAAAAGGGGAGGAAAAAAACTCAGAACGTCAAAAATAGATTTACATAAAGAATAGAACCTTTTTATAGGGAAATCCTTTTCTCTCATATATATTTATATATAATCTGTGAAAATGATACATCAAAATCTTATTTCCATATTTACACTTTTTTCCTTCTTGGAAGAATTGTATCCATCACTTGACACTTCCATACCAAACAGACTTCTGGCCCAGAAGACCTAAACAAGGAGGACATTGAGATCACAGAGCAGGGAACTCTGAAGTCCAGCAACAGATGGTACTGTGTGGCTGGCAAAGCTATCAGAGCCTGGCATTGGCTTTCCTGGTGTCTGCATTTATTGGGCTGCAGATTCTGCTTGAAGTCAGCTTGCTAGTTTGGTTGTTTGTATGTGAGCCATGCAGGTTACCCTTTTAAAATTAGCTCCTCATGCCACTGGAGTTTGATAAGAAAAAGGAAGTCATGCGAACTCAAGTGAAGTTAAGAGTGCCTGCAGGATGGGGGAGGGGGGAATCTATTTCATTATTTTGCAACAGTTCTTTTATTGCACTTGGTCTGTGTGTCTCCTCCTTTGAGGAAAGAAAAAAACCCACCTGATATTGAAACAGTTTGCTTGTAACATTTGTCAGTTACTGTTAACAAGATAAAGTGACTAGAGGAAGTACTCTGAACTTATCTCCAAAAAGGACAGTCTTCTACCATCTCAAATCCTAACATCCCAGCACTGTATTTATAGTTACTGTTTCTCATGTTCTTCTGTACTGATTTAGTTCCCGTGCAGCTACAGCAAAGATGTTATATCCAAAATCCAGTAGTGCAAGAAGCAGCTTTTTGAATTGTCTTTCTTCAGATAGGGCCTTGTTGAGTTGGATCGAACCTTCTTTTTTTGACATTTCTTCCAAGTTTCATCAAAAGGAGATGAAAGAGAAAAATGCAAGACATTAGTTAGATATAACAGGAACAAAGCCATTGCTGAGGTCATAGTAAAGTAAAAGGCTCACACAGACAGTTTAACTTATTTTTCTAAGGGGTAACAATTTAAGGAATTTGGTTGCACACTTTCCGTAGCAGAGCATCAAGTACTGATTTCCTTCTGCAGTTTAAATGATCATTCTGGCATAAAGAATTCAATTATTTCTGTAGCACTTCAAGTGGTGCTTTACATTTGTAGAAACATTCAACCCACAGTAACACATGTCCCCAGCAGGCCAAGAAAGCATGCACAGGCCTAAAGGGAATGACTCAGAAGTGCCAGTACTGGAAATAGATAAGGACATAGAGACTTGAACTCTTGGACCAAGTAGCCATGCCTGGCTATACCAGAATTTAGATTCTGTATGATGAAAAAGTGAGTGCCTCTGTGAGCTCTTTACCACACTGCTGACCAGAGCAAAGGCAATGTATTCGAAGGAGACTGGACAGTTTTGTAAATAGAGATGGGAATTCAGTGTTAACAGTGGGTAGCAAGCTGGGCAGTGTTATCCAGTCTCCTGCAATACAGATAGCCTATGTCAAACAGCAAGACATTAGGAAGCAACAACAAAAGTTGTGTGCAACCTCCCCAGTATCTGGCTTTATGTGGGGCATCAAGCAAGGGGCTCATGCATTTAGTTTTAACATTGGACATATGCACCACTACTGCCACCAAAAAGACATGCAAAAATACAGAACAGGAATTCATACATTCCCTGTAGCTACATACCAGCCCCAGAATTTTGTTTTCTTCAGCCCTGATAACTACTAGCACTGATACAGTATTTATAAATGTCCTACATACAAGCTTTGTCTGGTGCTTTAAGAAACTAACTGGACGTGCAAAGGCAACTTCTTTCTGAGAACACATCCAGAAACTGGTAATTCTTGGGCATCCTTTATTTTAGTGTTTGTGGTGATACTGTCATGTGATGGTTGTTTTTTGGTTTTGCGTTTTGTTAGGTTTTTTTGGGTGTGTTTTGCTTGCTCGTTTTGATGTTTTACCCTTTTTTAATCTCAGGTATCTGTGCTTCCATTTTTTTGCAAGGTGATTGCTTGAGAATTGGTGGTTTCTTAAAGACTATACTGTATTAAATTCTCTACCATTTTCCCTCTAGGAGTACTGAACTAATGCTTCTTTTTAATTTGGCTAATATTAATTTGGTATCTTAATCCATCCTCCTTTGTACACCAGGTAAATTTGAGATAAGCAAATTAATTTTTTTCAGGTCAACTTGTAGAGCTGAATGGTAGGAAGTATGAATATAATTTCATTAAATGCAAGTTCAAACCTGGTTTAAGTCTGCTAGGGGAAAGCACTTACCTGCTTCTCTTTCCCCCAGCCCACCCCCCCAAGTACGGTCTAGCATATGTGAATTCAGATATTACAGATAAGCAGCTAATGAGTCAGTCCCCTTAAATCAATGTGTGTTTAAAAAAAACCTCCAAACAGATTGTGTAACTTGTCCTACTCTAAGGCAAGTACCATGTTCCAGTTTTGCAATTTAAGAAGAGAATTGAACTGAATGGAAATTTAAGTTAGTTAAAAAAAATGGACTTCATAAGTCCCAAAACAAGGTACAGATGCTACATCATCTTCCAAGTAAGACTTTTCTAACAAAACTGTTTTGAGTTGTATCCTATCAAATCTTTTCTAACCTGATCTTTACCAGTGTAGTATTCCAGTAAGGACCATTTGATTACTGAGTCAGCACCCATACCGTGGGGCAACAGGCAGAATCTGCTCTGCCACTGCCATACATTCTGTGATTTGTCCAAAACACACATTTACTCATTTCCTGGTTTTATCCAGCAGAAATATGTACTTCAAGGAATAAGATACTAACCAAGTCATTGCCTTTCTTCACTTACAATTTTCTGCTAACAGTGTTGTATGAGAAAGACATAGGTGAAGAACTGAAGAACCTTTGACTTAAAGAGTGTAAAAGAAGTCTCTGAAATGTGGTGTATCAGATGCAGTGTCAGTAGGGAACACAGTACACATCTGCAAAGCACTAACACAAGCCTGACATATCTCTCTGCTGATGATGTTGCACTTCACAGAAGTGTGCAGTCAGGTGTTACCCTGCAGGAATCACATTTCTTGATTGCCTGACCTGCTTTAATAATTCCATCCTGAATTACTAATCAGTTTAATATCAAATTGAAGAGTAGCCTTACTTAAAATTAGCAAATGGAACAAGTCTCTGTCTTCCCCAAGAAAATTACAACAAACAAAAACCTGGATATTTGCACCTCTTTACAGCTACGTATTACAGCAGAAGGTTCCTGCCAGAATGCTATAGTAAAAAACGAGGCAGGGGGCAGGAGAGTTCTCTGTGGAAGGACAGATGGAATGATGTAATTTCCTAGTTCTTTGTCATTTCCTATAGAAGATCTTAGAACATAAACTTCTTTTTTGCATTCTATCTTTTAACACCTCTTAAAATAACAAGGGGGAACCTTTCAGAGTGTAATCCAACCAGAAAAGTGTCTCTAACAAAAAAAAATACACCATGCTACAGCACAGTCACTGCCCCTCTAACATGGTCGTCTTTACAAAACTGTTTCAGGAAAGAAAAGCTGGTTTCAGAGAAGGCTGGATTTGTGCAAGAAACACCTTCCTGCAATCCTATCTCTTTTTTAGCTTACTAGGAATGTAGTTATATAGTACATTACTCACAAATCTGTGCCTTTGTCTTGTGATCACACAAATGAAGCTTTACTGAAGTATCAAAACGCTTACCCAAACTCAGTACTTCAACCATTTCAAATAGCTAATGTTTTCATAGACATTGACAAAAATAAAGTTCAAATGCTGAAAAGCATAAATAAATGACCTTTTGTTACAAAACCTATTCAAATAACAAAATGAAGGACAAAAATCAGCATCTCAGAATAAGACACTGATCTGTCATTTATGGTGGTAGTTTGGAAAAAAAGTGATAAAATCTCTCACATTTGTTTTTAATGCTGATGTTTGTGTAATGATGACTGTATTTAGGTCCACAATATGTGTCTTATGGAAATGCTGCTAAAGGACCAAAATCTGCTTCCTTGCAAAGCTGCCATTAACAAGCATTCCATTGCCTTTACCTTGCAGAAACTTTGGGAGTCTAAATGCATCTGCAGAGACCAGTTGAGAACTTGGCATCTTTTAGATCTAGGTAAGTCTTTGGTCCATCCATTAATCTACCATTAAAGTGACAGAAAAACCTGCAGCTCTTCAGCTAAGAAACTACTGTTGGAAATAGAATGTGTCTACAATCAGTCCTTTTCTGTCTTTTAAATTCAGATACAATGAGAAGCAGCTTTTTATGGGTGTTTCAACATCAGTGTTGTTATCACTGCCTCTTAACAGTGCTGCTTTATTACCAAAAATTGCTTTAATAGTTTTAAATTCAGCAATAGGAGTGTTTAATTGGCTTAAATTACTGCAGTAACTTTGCAAAAGTAAGTGATACATGCTAGAAAAAAAAGTGTGGGCCCCTGAGACTGGCTGCAGTCAATGTACAGAACTACTGTAATGTTTAAAATGCCCTTCCTTAATCAGTCCTCTATTAAACCCTAGTTACTGAAACCTCACACAGTAATGCTACATCAAAACAACCTTCAGGATGCAGGGATGCCACACCTCTCTGTATATTACCCAGCAGAGTTCAGGTAGAAATACACAAAACTTACTGCACTCTAAACATTTTTTAAAGTACTATGCAAGGTTCAACTAAAGGAAAATCTACTTCTAAAGAAGATTTCCACCTACAGCCTTTAACTTCTAACTCATGTGAAATATGTGGCTCTATATCCCCCTGTCAGTTAACTTTACGTTTCCTATTTGATCCACAAGTTAATTTTGATTACAAAAGTTGTCCTAGGATTTGCTCCAGAAACTGGAAGCTGTCAGGCTTTTTTCACTTTACTTTTCTTCAAACTTGCACCAAGCCTTCTTTTATACTTCCCCTCCAACCCCCACCCCCCACACCTCAGTTCATGAACAAAGTTTGCTTAGTTGCAGCTTACGTTTGATATGGACTTGACACCACAGTACTGTATGTTCATACAAACATCTGATAACCTGTGAAACAGAAATCACATCTCCCAGTTTGTAAAGCATTAGCTACCTTCTCCCATATTTGCAGAGACTAAACATATCACTGGCTTAAAAAGGGAAAATAAAAATCCTCTTCATGAACCTCACCTGTCCCTCCAGATATATCTAAAGCAAAGTACCAGAGGGTCTACATGTGCTAGCCCTCTTTTGTACACAAGCTGAAAAGCCTTTTGAGTTCTGCTCTGACCCCCAGAATAAACATGCACTTCAAGCTGTGAGCTAGGCCAGGCCAGAATATTTGAGGTTCTGCTACAGAATGAACATTTTTATCTTGCTCTTTTGAGAAGAGCTTCAAGAGTCCTCCTTTCCAAGACAGATCCTCTTTAGGGGTACACTTAAGCAAACAAATGACACCAGGATGCAAAGCTGAACACTTGTGAGGGTAGGCTGAGATATGTGGAGCACAAAGAAGAAATACAATACAGTACTGAATTGATTTTCAGATAGGGAAGGATTGTGCTGAAGAATTGTGTTCATTCAAGTTCCAGAGCTTAAGCATCCCCAGTTGGCAGCCACACTGCTCACAGCATGTGCTGCAGCACTGATAGAAAAGTGCAAAGGTTGTCGCAAAACAAGATGGCTTAAAAAGCTTCAGAGGAAGAAACTGCCTGAAGTTTTTGCATTTTAATGACTACTTCTGTGTTTTCAAATTGCCTTCTGTACTACAGACAATATTTAGGAATGAGTACTGTGTGCCTAGAAAGTATGTGAAATTGTAACAGACGTAGGTCTCTGACCACAGAAAATGGGTCCAGAAGTATAATTTGACATTCATTTTATCCAGCAAAATCTAGCATGGTTAAAAAATTGTTATCCTCTGGGAATTAATGTGAGTGCAGTCTAAACTAGAACCAAACTCTTTCAGGTGGCCTTTGAAAGTGATCTTTTAAAAACAAATGTGATCTGATAACTCTATTCTACTTTGATAGCTGCCTTAATTATGTGTTGTTGTTTTTTTTTTTCTCAACTCAGACAAAATGTGAACTGATGAAAAAAATATCTGTAGCCACACAAGTTAGCTCTAGTATTTCTAAGGCAACTGCATCAACGTCTTCGCTAACTGAAAACTACTCTGCTGCCGTCACCACATACCATTTACAAGTGAAGTCTTCAATTACAAAAAGTTGTATCCATTTGAAAATAACCCCTGCATTCAAAATAACCCTTGGAACATCTTTTGAGGTTTTTTACTGCTGTAAGTCAGCTTCTGAGAAGACTGCTACTAACTGGAGATGAAAAAGAACTGCTCTGTAAGTTTTAATTCAAAAGTTAAATCCTTTCTTTTAGTGTTCACCTTTGTACCCTGATGACATCATCTAGTTTCAAATTCTTTTGTTGCTCTTGTTCAGTGTATGCATAATTCATTCTCTTCAAAGCAGTTTGTTATAGTTCAAGCATTTATGGAGGGGAGTTAACTGAGAAATCTTGTAGCAGGAACTCAAAATACAGTGATGTAAGCAAGAAATCGAAAAGCCATAGCCACTGAAGAGAAGACATGCGGCATTGCTTACTTAAAGCCCCATCCTGTCCCCCCAAGGACAATAGCTGCTACCAGGATGGCACCAGCGATGGAGCCTATTATAAGATTGGTGGCACTAGGACCTGTGATAAAGGATCATGGTAAGACAGACATAAGAACCAACCACTTTATTCACATTAAGTGAAGCGACTGAAGGGTAGGAATCTAGACAGCACACAAAGTGATGTCTCTGGACTAGTTCAGCAAGCCCAATTGACATTTCCTTTAGGACTAAAAATGAACAAAGCTGTTGGTCTCTGCATTGTACTGACCTCTACCATAGACAAAAATCTAGTATTAGACAGATGAATTCCACTGTGAGCTACTCTTTCTTACTGAATGGTCAGCTGAGAGCATTAAGGTATTTGTGAATAATTGATTAACTTAGAGGAAAAAGTGTGAACACTGTATGTTTTAGGATTACAGGAGATGGATAAGAAAAAACATGAAGTCAAAATTTAACTTTTTTCATGGAGATCCTGAAAGAAGGTAGATATTTTAATTTGCTCTGAGTGGATCTAGCACTACTTGCTAATTGGAGTCCAGACTCCATACAGCTACGTCAATGTTAAATTTGCAGTCATCTGACAAAAGCAAAAGATAATAAGGGATAAAACTTGAAATAAAAGCTGTGCTCCCATTAAACTTTCAAAACATCAAAGCATCTCTCCATCTTCAAGAAGCTGCTTAACTACAAAGTGAGGAAGGGTGGAGCTAGAATAAAGGGCAACATAAAGAAGCAGCACAAAGTAAGTTTGTGCAATTTACTGAAGAGGGCAAGAGAATACCTAAACCAGATATTCATATCTGACTCTTAAGTGCTCTGTTTACCCAGGATGGAGGAAAACTGACAATAGGCTTGAGTAACATTTTAATTGCTCTGTACCAAAGTTTCCTATTGAGCTAATTGCATCTGTGCTCAAGGCAAAATGGAACCAACCCAACAGTTCTTTTGCAGCATATCAAAATACTTTCTGTTTAAACATTTAGATATCCAGGAATAGCCTTCAAAAACAATTCTTACCTCCTTATCCCAGCCTCCCCAAACCAACACTTCTACATAGCAATTAAAATTTTCCTGTTTTAAATGTTCTGAAACATAGTTTGGAAAACTATCAGACAGCAAACACAAGGAAGAAAGAACAGGCACAGATCAGCAAAGAGCAAGGGCAGCTGCAACAACTGAAAGTTTTAAGCTGTCAGGTCAGTGTCACAAAACCTTCTCCCCAGTCCCAGGCACTACAGTAACTATGTGACCTAAGTTTTAAACTTTACTGCAGTGGCCTAACCTCACTGCATCCCTTAAGTGTTTACATATCAGTGCTTCTGGAGAACAGATTTGCTAAAAGACAAAGTATTAAAAATGGCTTCCTGCAATTTAAGAATATATATAAATGACTTGGACTGAAAAGAAATACAGTGAGCTTCACAGATATGAGCAGTGCACAGATTTGACAGCAATAATGAAATGGTAATTTTTCACCATTTGAAAGAGCAGATCTTACTTGGACTTACCTTTAAAGGCACACTTGGCTCAAATAAACAGAAGCAAGCACAGTGTAGGGTAAATGATTGCCATTCCACAGCATTATATTCCAAATTAAGGCTTGCTTTAAGTAGCAGCCTAATGAGTTACTGCATCTGACTCAGATCTGTGACTTATTCTGGGTATTATTTTATCAAATGATTGCACACAACAGAAGACTGAAAACACTTCAAGGCTTCTAAAATTTAATAAATTACTTGCTGAATTCTGAATGTTTTCTTTTTAGCCACAGAATGCTAACGTCCCAGAAAAAAGGAAGAGAGTCATAACTTGGATGATAAAGAAGTACCAAATGACCACTTCTTTACATTCCTTTTCTCACTGGTGTTCCCTGGTTGTTCAGTGGGTGGAAAAAAGAGACTACTCCATAGTGCACATTCATTCAACAAACAGCAGTTTGTTCTTTCAATGCAAAAATATCAATTGTTTTGTTTAGTACATATGTGGAAGAACTGGATCAAAATTTAAACAGAAGAGAGTAATATACAAAACAGTTTCCATTAATAGAAAAATCACGAAAAATACCTTAAATAATGCACAGGTGGTGATAAAAACACTTCTTGAATCTCGCCTGATTTTATAAAGTATCAGTGACTAAAGGAAAAAAAGTCCTGAAGATCAAATACCTGTGACAATTAGGCTGTCTGCTAGAGAGACCCTAGGGCAGAGTAAATTACAAATGGCTTTGGATAAAGCATGTCCATTCTTATGGGAATTATTTTAAACCTGTTTTCCAGTATGCTGGGACTGGCAATTCCTATGAATGTGAAGGAACAGCTATTTTCACTGGTAAAATTTAAGGTAAAGTTTTACTGATAACAAGATTTCTAATTCTGACTTGGATACAAGAACAAAGCTAGTGGAATATTCGTGATTACTAAGGAGCAACCACTTGTTTACTGGAATGGAGTCCTCCAATTCCAGTTTTAGAGTACAGAGATTTAAAGGCTTAGCTGTTTTAAGACCATACCAGACTGTGCACATAAAAGTAGTTACAGTGGGACTACTTTTACATGTTGTACCTTACCTTAAAGATGTATGCTTTATGTTTTACTAAGCATTATCAAGGACATTTTATTGTTACTAAACCCAAATTTTATAACCAGTATAACACCCAATTTTCAGCAGGTCATTTTAGTTAGGGACATTTATGAAGAAAGGTATAAATCAGCATGTTTCAGGTAAATAAGCTTCTCTTAGTCACTAGACTCAGATGCTTGACATAAATACATACAAACTAAAGGTAAGAGAGAGGTTTTAACAGCCACTGTCCTTTGGAGTCATTCTCCATCCAGACTATCACAAGATGCAACATTTCTATACATACTCTTTCTGCCATACTTCTCTAACCTGTAGACACAGATTTGTCAGCAGGGAACTCCTGCAACCAACCTCACTGTAACCACCTGGCACACCACCCACCCCACCACCCTTTCCTGAAAGGCTCCGTCTGCATTGGCATGGCTCTTAGATCATCTCTAGCAATCTTGATACAAATCCTACTGAAGGATAGTTTCAGTCAATTTCAGTCTATTCCCTGGATCTTCATCATCATCAGACAGATTCTCCATGAATTAATATAAATTGCTTTGAAACTTTTCTATTGCAGAAGAGGCAAGTTCACTGCAGATTGTCCTGCAACTAACACCACATTCTGGTGGTTGGATGTTTTCTGGTTTTGCCTTCGCTTTGCCAGTCAAAACCTGTGGTTTATCAAAGCTAAGTATGTTATCAAAGCTAAGTAGGCATTTTAGAATAAAATCTAGAAAAAAGAAAAAGCTACTCTGCCATTCTGTCCCCATGATTACTAAAATAAATTCATAAAGTATTAAGGAACTAAAATTATTTCAGCATTTTGAAGAGAAGTTTGCAATTTGCAAGTGAAGCGGGAAAGAAGGAAGGGCAGGACCTGGCATCAGGATGTGATAAACACAACCTCCCCTGCAGCCACTGATGATGGTAACAGGAAGGGCATTAGGAACAGAGAGGAGTCTGTGTTCCTCCATGTGCTTTCTTCAAGCCAGGTAATAAGAAGTGCCTTGCCTCAAATTTACTCTTGTATCTGAAGGAACCAAAGGACAGAGAAAAGGCTGATGGGATCCAGGAAAGAAAAACAGAAACAAAAAAAAGAGACAGTGAGTGATGAGAGGGAAAATGAGGAATTCAGAGCAGAAGGAAATAGGAATAAGCACAAATGATGAGGGACATGGGTCAGGGAAAATAAAAACAGAGGGGTACAAGGCAGAATGTAAGCAAAAGGCAAATGGTCCTCGTCCTGTAAGTAAATTCTTTGCTTTAGAATCTGGGTCTCAAACTTCTACAATCTTAACAGTCTTCTGTTTTTAGCAAACAGTTGTAAAAGTCATCAGTAAAACACCAATCTATCTTAACTTCTTCCTCCTATTTTTCTGAGTTGTCCTCTGTGAGTGCAAATGTCTCTATACTCTCTGAGAATCTGAGTTTCATGCAACAGTCCAGTTCAGCAAAAGCTATAAAGAAGCTATCCAGGGCTGCAAACTCAGGCATGTAAAGTGCTGCTATCCACTAAGAGTGCAAATGCAGCCTTAATTAGAAGTGTACATGAATGCTTTTTCACAGAGCTGGATTAGAGATCACGGTCTTGTTATGATTTCACCTTTAGAAAGATGTAGTGTTAGAAACACAGAGAATATGAAAATATCAGTCTCAGAAAAGCAGAGTAACAGCAACTTAATCCATATTTTGCACAGTGGATGCTGAGTAAGTTCTTCTCTGGGCATTTTTATAGGGGTTTATGTGTATTATTCATACCTATACACATACACACCCCTATATAAATCATAACCACTGTTAAGAGGGGGAGAGTGGGCTAACACTTAAGATTCCAGATTCCAGAAACTGGGATAAGCCAATAAAAATTGCTCGTATTCTTTATACACAAATTCTGCACTTCTGCCGCCTTGAGGTAAAAGAATCCTAGCGATGAAACACCCAGAAGCTTGTCTGTAAAGCTAGCTAGCTGTACTACCAGCAGCTTTCATCTTCCTAGCTAGATCCTGTCACCTATTATACTGAAAACCCCATAGACTATAACAAGCAATTTCCACATTATGGAATAATCAACACTACTCAACATATTTTGCAGAATAATCAAACACTTCATTTTTTTCCTCACTAATTTTAGAATTTGGTGTGATGGAAACATTTAGACATTGAATTTTACTGTGACGATGTAAAAATTCACAAATTTGTTTTTAATGCCCCACATTATCCCAGACAGGAGAAGGTTCAACACTGCATGAGCAAATCACATGACACAGACACAGTCAAATCACATGACAAATACAGTCACCACATGACAAAGCTAACAGGAGATACACAGGGGGCTCAGGTGCATACGATTACCTCACACACTAGGCACCAAACATCAAACTCAAACTAACAAAAATGCTTACTCTATTCCCCACCCTGTGCCTCCAAAAATCACCCCCAAGGCCAGAATGGTCCCTGCCACTGCACCTATTAGCCTGTTAGTGGCCATGCTCACTGTGTGGAGGGAAAAGGGAAGATTTTTAAAGGAAATAATCACACACATGTCTGACATGAAAACACGAAGTAATTCCTCAAAGGAATATTTTACACTATAATTCACCATTGGATAAACAATTCAAACTGCCTAGCAAATCTTTATTTACCAAATACTGGAGCTTTAAACATTCTGAGATAAGCTGTATTCAGGTGGTTTTTTTGAATGCTTATAAATATTTCAATGGGAAATTTTCCTGTACAGGTAAGGCTCTTCCTTTTACATGTGATTCTGTTACTTAAAAAGGGAACATTCTCAACCAACTATTTACTTAAAACAGCCAAAATACAAGTAAATCACCAATAGGAAAACTTCCTTTTGATCACTAGGAATTTGTGTATCCATAGCATAACTAAGCATTGACTGTTGGAAACAGTTCCGTTGCAGGAAAATAAAAAGTAAATGTCTAATTCAGTCTTTGACTATTTATTTACATTTTTATTACTGCATTTCTCAATAAGACTATTCATCCACATCATCTAAGGACAGACACCACCTAAAAGGAAAAACCTACCACAGAAAGTCAGGTTGGAAATGCTGCTATGTTCAGATAGTCTCACCTAAGACACTGAAGCCTTTTTTTTTTTTAAAGGTAATATTTTAAAGGAGGGGAAAAAAAATCTATGTATTTCTTCCTATGTTTGAGATTAAAAGCCTAATAGATTCACTCTGTCATGACAAAGAAGCAAGCAGCTGAGTTCCCTGTCTAATAGGAATCTTACCAAGCAACAAAAACTTTAGCGTCATCTTCATGAATAAAGTCTAGGTTTAGATGGTTTTGGTGTTTGTTTTTTTTCTGTTTCATAAATACATACCAACACACACACACACTTGAGATGTGTTATACATTTTTTAAAAAGGACACTATTCTAGTCAAGCAAAGGCAAAATTTTGCAAATGAATTAGCAAGAGAAGGCTCCTGTGTGCATATGGAGTTCTACTGACTTCAAAACTACTGGCTAATACTCTAATTAAAGTTTCTGCAGTAGCCAAAAACTAAATGTCAAGACTGCTAGATAGGTCTGCTAGTACAGGCTACAGAACGCTGAGTTTGGAGTAATTCAAGACTTAAGTATTAATGCCAGCATAACTAAGCCACCTTGTACAAAAACCATATTCCGCCTTTTAGGATTTTAAAGAAGTAACATAAATTAATGCACTCATTACAACTCTAAACACTGCTTTCCTCATTCATACACAAGGAGAAGTAACTAACTACATCGTGCAGTTCTCCACTATTAATGACTGTAAGGAGCATCCCAGTCAGGCAGGTTTTTATGGGAAGCAGAACAAGTAGCTTTCTAAGACAGTGTACAAACAGTGGTAACCTGTTTTAATCCTTCAACACATCTTTGTAAAGGTCTACTGGAACCATTCTCCTAAGGGGCAAAAGAATAAGGCCATTCTGGGGGGACATACCAAAATCCTGTCCTCCCTTGAAACCTTTGATATTTTAAAGATTAATCCATTATGATCTGAGGTCTAAGGACTTCTTTTAAGCCGTTTTCTCAATTTTTTTAATTGGGAATCTTCTCTGTAAATGTTTAACACTGGATAAATACAACCTGATGGTGTCCAATTTCCTGATGACGGAAAAGACAAAAAAATTGAGCATAATCCAAAGACATTCTTCAGCAGAGAAGTCAGAATCTCAGGTACTTCCCTTCCTCTTTTTTGATGGAATTTTATCCTTAATAGCTCCTCTTTATACTTCACATGCAGTCAAAATACCTACTAAATACATCACAGTAAGCAACAGTCAGAATAATACAAGTCCCTAAAATCTTATTTTTTCCTGCTATTGTAATACGATTTCACAGGAATAAAGCTTTTTTCACCAGAGACATTCCATTTACCCCTTTTCTATGCTACAGCTCTCTGAATTAGCCGAGACCTAAAAGGGAACTGAAAATCTCTAGCAAAACCTCAACCTTCAGTCACCATATAAATAATAAGAGCTATGCTTAGTCAGATTCCAATCACAAAGAAAATGATCATAAAAATAGAGAGTAAGGAATGAAAGGAAAAAAAAAAAGAGAGAGTACCTTCCATTACCTATTTAAATATTTCCTGAATTTAGATTAGATAAACAAAAGTTGCATAAATTCTCAGCAGAAAGACCTGCTTCATCCACATGAAGCAGAAGTTTACTGTCTGGGTCTAAGGAGGACTGCACAATATTATTCTTTTTCCTGTATGTTTAAATTCTAGTACCATGTATCAACAGAAAAATGTCATAAACACTTGAAATAACATGAAAACTGAAATCACACAAACCCTTGGGTCCCTCATCCTTCTTGGTACCAGTATCCCTGACAGGATCGTCAATACTGCAGTCTGTCCCAGCCCAGGAGAAATTACAAATGCAAGTGGCTTCATTACTACAAACCTGGAGAAGAAAATAGAACACAGCAGTTGGTTTTTAACAACTTTTTATGAAGTTTATTTTAACGTGTAATAGGTATTTAATTCACAATATAATATATAAATGGGTACGTTTTATAATAACCATCAGAGACATGCAAGGTGAAACTGAGCAACCTGATCTTGGTAAAGATGTCCCTGCTCACTGCACGGGGATTGGGCAAGATGGCCTTTGAGGGTCCCTTTCAAACATGCATTTATTCTGTGTTTGCCTGATGGCACTGAGTGTTAAGAATAACACATCAGTAATCTCAAAGTTTGCTTTAACCCCCTCAGTACAATCAGATGCCTTAAAAAGCAGCAGCATTCCCAGTGGTTCCATCATCACTTGCACGGGATGTAAAAAAATTAAAAACTACTATCCAAAAAACCCTGGCTAGACAAATCTTCACTAAGCAGGACTTTGAGCTTGGACGTCTGGAAGGAACGCAAGCATTTCCATTTAAAATATTCCAGAGGAGGTCATGGTTTACAACCTCTCATTTATATCTTTCTCCCATGTAGAATAAATAGAAATATTTTCATTGATTCTGTCATCGTTATCTGAGCAGCAATGAAGACTGTTTTCTTTTCTTCCAGAAAGAGAGGAAATAGATCTTCCTAAGTCTACAGTTGGGTGAATGACTTTTAAAGTAGGATTTAGAACCCACTGAAATTGACATCTTTATTTATCAGACACTGTACTCAACTAATGAAACTTAAAATATCAAATTAATAGTGGGAGTTAATTGCTATAAATGTCCCATGTGAAAAAGAATGGATCATGTGGAATGTGTTGTTATAAGAGGTTACTGGGGAAAAGGCATGACAGGAGAAATACAAAGAGAATGGAGTTTTGAATATAGGACTACAAGTGAAGCCAATCATCGGGCATCAGTTGATACTGTCTTTTGGATACTGGAACATCATGTCAACACCACCATCACCCCCTTCCCCAACCTGGAAATAACCTATGCACTAATGACTACAAGTAAGTCAGTACATGTGATTTTTTTCATTTAACTTTTGAAAATTCTGAATCAGAACCATCCAAAGCAAACCAAAAAAGGTACCATAGTTACTTATCCACCCATGTCAAGTTCCAGAAGTACCAAGACTATTTCTAGATCTCCTAAATCCTTTACTTCCTAATTTTAAAATTTTCCTTCTTGGTTTTGAACCTAGTCCTTTACTCTGAAGTACTCAAATTCATCTTCAACTACACATAACATGAAGGAAAAGAAAAATCTTGTATAATTTATAGCGCATTAGGCAATCATCTGCCCACTGAATCTCAGTGGAAAGGTTTTAACCAGCTTTATCAGTAACAGTTAAGATGTGTAACAGTGAATCTGTTCATCAAAATGTACCTAATGCCTCAAATAGATTTATGGGTAGAGTGCCTGAATGTCAAGTGAGACACTTTGCATCTGTTCAACAAGAATGTATAGTCTCTAATGAGGTCCAAAGGTTTGGAAATTCAGTTACTGAAGTCATAAGGTATAATACTGTGAACATAGGATAAACTTTATAAAGGGATTAGCATGCAGGGAAGTTTAAGGCAAGATGGCAAGCAGCTTGTACTATGGCTAATATATTACAGTAACTGATGGTCAAAGCTCTTTCTTCCTAGTACTGAGAACAACACTTTGGATATAATTGTGGAACTGATTTGAAAAGTTTGCTCTCTTAAATTTTATCTGTACTTCACAGAATGGCAGTTTCCCTTAATCTAACATTTGTGTTTTCACACCAACAGGTCTTAGGAACAATTTTAGGCAGAGAACTCCACAGGGTAAATTAAGATGAGACAGAACAGAGATAAGTGGACAAGCTTAGCTGCTAACTCCTACACTTACCCCATGACCTGAACAGACTTTTCCATTAGAACCAATGGGACAGCTGCTTATATTCAAGGACTGAATTGGCAGGCACTTTTTGTCCAGACACATCATTTGAGGTCCACATGGAGCTCCATCCTCCACATAACCTAAATCTGTATCATCATCTAAAAGAACATGAGCACCACTAGGAGAAATAAGTTTTAAGATACTATTAGTGTTATGACTTCTGAAAATATTAAACATGTTACTGTAGATACTAAAAGTCTCAGACATTTCTCATTCAAGCATGCAGAGACTGAACAACACTCTGTCTATCCAAAGCACTGATAAGGTATTCCAGCTGTCAGACTAACAGCAACTCTAGATAATGGAATAAATACTCCAAAAGGGCATTTTTTTTTTTAAACAGTCTGTCATGTGCCATCATTTTTTAATCCATCCATCCCCCCCCAAATACTGTGAAAAACTATAGCATCCCATGTAATGACATTTAAATAAGAGTACTAGTGGAATAATAGAAGAGTTAAGAATAATTTTTCACTTGGAACATAATTATATAAGATAGCCAGACCATTTACCTGCCCTTAAACTGAATCACAGCTTAACACCTTATCCTGCCACAACCCCTTAGTTTTTTCCCTCTCAGCCTTCACTTCCCTACAGCTATTTCTTTGAGAATATAATACTGAAAACCATGAATGTTTAATATATGGATCTTCAGCAATTACAAACCTCCTTCCAAAAAATACACTGTTGAGTATAAAACTCTGAAATTCTGGTACTGAAGCGACCAGAGAGTAAGCAGGCAAGAAAACTCATATTGCACTCTCTTTAAAAGTGGATTTTTTTAAATAAAAAGAAATAATGAGTTTGCTGTAAGGTATTAATTACTTAAAAATCATACAGTTTTACATGAGTCTTAATTCAATTTGATTTGAAAAAAAATCATTGGAAGACTTCATTATCTTGTACCTGCAGTCCACTATTCGTCCTTGATGATAAAAAGAATTTGGGATAATTTCTCCTTGAACTTGCCCAACTCGTGGAACTCTAGTAAGATTAGTACAGAGCAAAAAGCCACAGAAAACATCACTGTAAAATGAAAACATAAATGAAAGAGTTAGTGGACTAATATGAAACAAATTTACAAACAAGAAAGGTAATGCTGCTGCTTATCACAAATAATATATTACCATAAACTGCATGACAGACTCTCAAGAGTACAAGCTGGAAATAAAATATTATTTGATATAAATTATAAGATGCAGAAACAAGCAACAGTTCATTCTCACGTACTACTGAATGTTTGTAACAAAATATTTGTCTGTGCTCTAAATACAACACAATAAAACTAAGAGAAGCCAATTTGTACAATGCTTTGTTCATATGAGGCTAAATGACATTTCAATTTGTCTAGCAGCTTGGATGCCACACATTAAGGTGAAATTTGAATTTATAGTTGTATTCAATATTTCCCTTGCAGGGTAACAGAACCATAATATCAATTGTTAGTGTGCAGTGTGTGCTTGAATTTTGGCAAAGAATCTGTTTTATTTAATTTTATATGTGCAGTCTTCAGTAGAACAGTATCAGTTTGAAACTTCCTCCTCTTAATTGATGAAACCATAGAAGCAGCTGGAAACTGCAGTTGTTGAAAAACATCCAAATGGTCCTTCAGCAAGACCATTTCTATGCATCTCTCTACTGACCAAGAAAAGCATTTTTACAAATTAAGTTTTTTTATATATGTATCAAAACAACACTATTCTCAACTAAATATAATAAATTCAATTAAACAAGGTCTTGGATTATGATCCTGGCTGAAAAGTGAAGTATGTCATTAAAAAAAACCAAACAAAAATAACCCCAACCCCAAACAAACTCACTCATAACAAAAAGGCACTTGACAAATATCAAATAGTCAAAGAAAGCAAGCACCACTGTGAGGCAGAAATTTTTATATGCATGCTTTACAAAACAACAAGTAAGTTAGGAGGAGTTCAAGTCTGTCCACTAAGGATCACAAACTCAATATTCATCTGGTAATATCACATTAAAAAAAAAAAAATCAGTCATTTTCTCTATAACATTTAAATGTCTAATGGTCCTCTCTGGTCAAAATAAAGATCAGAACAAAGCTGAAATAGCAGAGTCTGGTATCAGTTGCAGAGCAAGGAAAAAAGTGTGTGTTAACTATATCCCTATCAAGTCCAAGGTTTATTTGTATAATATGAACTTGCTGCCTTGGCTCCCATCTCCTCTGGAAAAGAAACATCTTACTCTGAAATCCACAGTACATACTTCTGAAAATGTGGAATTCTGTGCAAGTATATTGCTGTTACCTGTGGATTTGTCAGAATGAGCTGTAGAACTTTTTCAAGATGCAAACCTTGTAAGGGAAAGAGGACTTAAAATAATGCAAACCAAACTGCTGAAAGATTACTGAAAAAGTAGACAATATTAAACCAGTATTTATCCACTTAAAATACAAAAAGTCCCTAGCAAGATAAACTTACTGTTTGCTACACTGAATCCATCGGTCTCCATCCTTTCCACAGTTTCCTTTTCTAGTGCCTTCTGTATTAAGTTTTTCATAACAAAATTTATCAGATCCCGAAGACTCTGTTTATGAAGAAAGGAAAAAGGAATGCAACATGCAACATGAGAACTTTGAAAACCTGCTTAATTTGTTGCAACAGTTCTCTGCATTTTTTTTAATAGGACACAGAAACCTAACTACATGTGTTATGTACAGACCGTACTTTCCAGAACTACAGTGGGAGCCTAGCAGACAGAACTGCATAAGGATGGCTTTTCTGAAATAATGCTCAATGTTCAACATTTGCTCTGAACTTAAAAAGGCAAAACAAAAAAAAAAAAAAAAACCAAAACACCAACCCCACAACCCCCACAATCTCCACAGTGTTTGTATTATCTTCTGCATTTAAATTTACCTGTGGTCTAATTCTGTTTGCTTTGTAACACTTGCACATAGATTTAATCTAGTTGTTTGGACTACAGTTATTAATGATCTGCATTTCAGGAGATGAAAGATTTTATACGTAACACGTACATAAGCTTATGTTCTGACATCAAGTCAGTATTTATTATGCTTTTTAGTATTTCACAGAGAAAACAAGGGTCAACAGCCAAAGTGTAATTTCTACTACTACTTAGAAGTAGAAATCTGAACTAATGTAAAACTGTAATTATTTAGTAACAAGTCCATTTGTTTTTTAATAAAGCATCACAGAACCACAGAATGTTAGAGGTTGGAAGTGACCTCCAGAGATCATCAAGTCCAACCATCCCGCCAAAAGGAAGATCACCTAGGGTACTCCGAAGAGCAATGTATCCAGGCAGGTTTTGAAAGTCTCCAGAGAGGGAAACTCCACAACCACATCAATTAAAAGAAGAAAAGAAAAAAGAAAAAAAAAAAAAAAAAAAAAACCAAAAAACAAAAACAAAAAAAACCCCAAACCAGAAGCACAACCGTTTTACAGAGGAAAATAAAACATAAAAAATCCAACCCAAAACCTCCACAAAAAAAAAACCACCCCAAAGATTTAAAACATTAAATAAGACACAGCAGTTTCAGTACAATCTGTATAGAAGGCAAACCAAGTAATTTACAATGAGGATGGTGAAACACTGGGAACAGGTTTGTCAGAGAGATGATAGAAGCTTCATCCCTGGAAACATTCAAGGTCAGGCTGGACCAGGCTCTGAGCAACCTGATCTAGTTAAAGATGTCCGTGCTCACTGCAGATTGACTTCAACTAGAGGACTTCTAAAGGTCCCTCTGAACCCAGCCCATTCTATGATTTTAAAATAAGTGTGTAAGAAATTTCAATTGGCAATCCAGCCACAATTTCTCACTACAGTCCTATCTACTGAGCAGAAAACTTCAACTTACAGTGGCAAGAACAAAAAAATAATAATACTGAAAATAGAAAACAAAGGCAGAAATGAACCACATACAAAACACATTAAAGGTAAAGTCAACCTACTAGATCCCCAGATATATTTGCACTGATTATCTCTTGTCTTGCATTCACCGTTATAGCAACGACCCTAAACAAAACACAACATGTAAGTAAAAAGAAATGAACACTATTTCTTTCCCCTCTCCCAAACCAACACCTCATGTGGATTAATCACAGATGTATTGGTGTATAATGATTTTCAGGTATTTGGGTAGATGGACTACACATTTTAGCCCAGATTGTCAATGTCAGCTGGTGTTCATACTGACATTTCACCAGCTGCTTTATACTTCTTATCTACATATCTGTAAAGAACTTACAGAACATCTACATGTAACATGTAAAGATACCAAGCAGATTTTAGTCAAAATAGAAATTTCTACTACTTACACAGTGCATAAAGCACAAGCAACACTAATGTCCATAGACAAAATTTATGCTGAAATAAGGAAGACAGGATTAAAAAAAACAAACACAAAACAAAACCAACTTATATTTGTTTGATTTGTATTTGCTGATATGCAGAGATTTAAAAACATGTCATACCTGATTAGAATCACAGGCGTAACCATCTTGTTTGTGAAGATTTGGTGGACACTGAAAAAAATTAAGACTTTTTTTTATCATGGGTACTGTAATAATGCATCCAAGGATCACATACAGAATTCTCCCAATTTTGAAAGAAAATTGCAAACATATAAATGAGATAGCTAAAATAAGTAGTTCAAGAATCTTTGTATTTACACATACAAATGAAAAAAAATTAACATCTTGAGCCATGAAATAAAAAGTTTGATTCTAATTTTCTGCATATTCTAAGCAGAAATTAAGTAGGTGAGGGGCAAAATGAAAAGCGAAACACATGTCCTCAATAACAGAATATACGGTAGCTAATACTAGGGCCACAATTGCAGCACAGCCACTGGATTCATTTAAATTCCACTAAAATTGTTTGCACTAACTTGTAGTCAACTGGTCTGCTCTTTACACTTGTTCAGCTTTTATGATGCTGTTGGAACTAGATGATCTTCAATGTCCCTTCCAACCCAAACCATTCTATGACTTTATAATCTATGATTAATTGTTGGATTCAAAAATTCTTTCACATGAACAAGTCATTAGGTCCATAAGCCTCAGATTACTAAAGCTAGAAGTAGACCAATCTCAAAGCTTTTCTTCCTCAAAAAATGACCTGTGTAGATTTGGAAAGGTTCATTGCTCCTACAGTGTACCAAATTGGCCAATACTTCAAGGGTTACCCTTCTGTCTTAAGGAAATCCTCCTCCCTATTAAGTAAGAATGTTCCATATACAGAATAAAAGATTTACAGCAAAATTTCAGCAATAGCCACTTATCTAAAACTGTGGATATTTCAGATGACAAAATAAAATGAAGCTAGTGTTAATTGGTTGGGATCTATTAATTATGGTCAATGCCCAGATTAATACACGACTATCCTGAATCCTACTTCTTCAAAGCTAAGAACTCGATACAGTATAAAGTACCTAAATAACCTTGAAGTTAAATACTCAGTATTGAAAAGGTGATATAAAAAGGAGTTCAAACACAAACATAAATAGTGCAAAAGCAGAGAAAGCATCTGCATACATACCTGCCCGGAATCTCCAGTGCAGAACTCTGCAATATCGCATTCATTCACTGCATATCGACAGTCATATCCTCGTGGGAAAAACTAGGAAATTAAGAATATAGTTAAAGGCTATTATTATGCCTTCATAAACTGTTCATTTTTGTTCTACATAAGGCACACTTCAGACTCTTAAGAGTTGCAGATGACTTCCATGGACAACTGAAAAGGACAATAGATACACTGCAGCAACACTCACAAGACAGGATGTATTACAGCAGGGTCCATCACTACAATGAGCTCCATTAGAAAGAGAACACTTCTTACAACAGTCTGCATAGCATTCCTAAAGAAAATAGTAAGAAAAAAAATTAGCTTCCCATTTAACATATGTTTTTCTTCTTAATATTTCCAACAAACTATTATGAACTAGTAGACAAAAGATTCAGTTCAGCACTGTTGACTTGAAATTATCAACTGGCAGAATCCATTGCATTGTTCAAATATTAAAGTAAATGGAAAGCAAGGACATAAATTCTATAGTAACAAGGCGATTCACACCATCTGAAGCTGCCTCACAGGTGTGAAACTACCTGTGCCAAATCCATGCTGTTTAGTGTAACTGCACTCCATCCAGAAGAAAAGATTAAGAAAATTAATTAAGAGTTAAATGATAGGGCTCAAATCTACAGGGCAGCTGTTTGTTTGCAAGAACATCATCAGAGTATTTCTACATCAGAGAAGGAAACAACAGTTTACATATTCTGTCTGAATACAGACACCTATCTCCAAAGTATAGCTAAGGAGTCCACTGCTCCAGACACGCTATCCAGAGAAAACTGAAGGGGTAAGCACTTCTACGGTGCAATTAAAAAATTTCTGGGAAACAGCTACGTCTGATCATTGCTATAATAGGAACTGTTTTGAGGACACTCTCTCTTTGAATTCATTTTCACCTGAAAAAAATACTTTAACACAAACCTCTGAAGCTGTTTCTGAAGCTGTTTCATAACAATAGGCAAATCAAATTAGTGTCCATAACCTTTCCCCCTCCTTTACCAATCACATAACTTAATACATTTTGGAAGAAGTATTTTGGGGTAATATGGAACTCTACTTGCCATTCTAAAGCCGCAATCACATTCTTCTCCTGCTTCTACGTATCCGTTTCCACACTCAGTGGTTTCAAAGAGCTGAAAGCAAAACAGCCTCTCTCAAGTAAGAGTAAAACTACTATCAGATGACTTTTCTGTCATGCACAGTCCATTTCCCCAGTGCTACAGAAACACACCTCCACAGAGAATATCCATGCTGTGCTGCTGCAGCAGCGAAGGCAGCACACTTTTCAAGTGTTGCTTGTCAGAACTGTTCAGATATGAAAGATGTTCAGCTAAATCACTTGCATGCTAAGAGAATACTGATTTCAGAACATTCTGATAAACAGACAAAATAATACACAAGAAGACAGCATTTGAACTGTCCTATTCTATTCCTTGTCTGTGGACTCACATTGCTCTGGCAATGCCTTCAAGACACTACTCAGCAAAATGATCTCTGGGGATCTTAAGGTACCCATCCTTGCTCATGCAATTAGCTATCTCTTATTCCAGTGTTTATGCATTAAAATACTAAATATTAAGAAGCATTGCCAAAAGGAATTTCTGTAGCTTTAGTATGAGTTAGAGTAACACAACTGCATACAGATAATGCAATAGTTCATCCAGGATCAGATCCATGCAATACAGATAAATTCTACAATTTGGGCTAATACAGATTCTATACTGAATAATTTAATAAAATTATTTTGCATGGAAAAGACCCATGAGTCCAACCTTTAAGCTCATCAAGTCCAATCATAACTTTGATTTAAGGTGATCTGAGATACTTTTCAGTCTTGTGATGGAAATAATTTTGTAAAAACCTTGTCTGCTTTCAATACAAGAATTCTGCTTTAAAATGTAGGAATGGCAGGGATCTCCAGTTTAACTGGGATACTAGCAACAGAAACACTTTCATCACTAGAACATGGTTCAAAGGAGAAGCTAAAACCGTTAAAATGAGAACATACAAATTTACAGCTATTTGATGCAAATAAGTATGTTCTCTTGGCATGGTCTTAGTGGTAGTATAGCTGTTGTGGAGCGTCAAGCATCAATATTACGAAACATAATACAGTACAAACTATTTCTAAACTAGTATGGAATTCTTTGATACTTTGGGGGGCAAGAACCATAATGCCTATCCAAAAAGAAACATTTTATTTTTGTTGCATAAATCACATGAGTAATCAACAGTACCTACAACTTTTGGTGTCAGAAGCAAGACTACACTAAAGCAATGCCCATATCTATTTCTCTTCACTAGCAGTGTCAATGGTATTCAGAAGCTGGTGGGTTTTTTTTTTTTCCTTTGTAAGCCAATGTTACTATGCTGCAGGGGAAACAGACAGATCTTTCATTCTGAACCTGAAATTCAATTCTCCATCAAACAGATCTGGTTACCTCACCCATCATTAAAAAGAGAGTCAAATGCAAGACAATAAGACCTAACACACACACACACACACACACATTTCTTCTGGTATTAATCAGGAACCATGAAATGTTCATGTACATGTCAGAGTGCAACTAAAAGGTTATAATTAAAAATAGTATCATGGTGACTTGCTTAACACAGCTATATTTTATTTATCTGAAGATTAAACAAACCATTATCTACCTTGCCATCGACCTCCAAATACTAGGGTTCAGAACATATAACTTACTTTTTCCCTTCAAGTACACTTGGGTATATTAATTGATGAGAAGCTCAACATAAGCTGGCAGTGCACTCCTGCAGCCCAGAAGGCAAATCATATCCTAGGCTGCATCGTGGAGTGTGGCCAGCATGTCAATTGAGATGACTCTGCCTTGATTTTGATGTTGCCTTGGCAGGGATGTTGGACTTGGATCTCTGGAGGTCCCTTCCAACCTCTACAGTTCTGTGGTTCTGTCCCTTTACTCTGCTTTTATGAGAACACTACCCTCAATACTGCATCCAGTTCTGGTGCCCCCATCATAAGGAGGACAGAATTTTTGAGGCAAGCCCAGAGGAGGGCCAAAAAGATAATCCAAGGGGTGGCACATCTCTGCTATATACAAGGACAGGCAGTTGGGGTTGTTAAGCCTAGAGAAGAACCTCCAGGGGACTTTACTGTTGCCTTCCAATACCTGAAGTGATTCTACAGGAAGGTTGGAGGGGGACTTTTCATAGGGGTGTCTAGCAATAGGACAAGGAGGAATGGTTTTAAGCTGAGGTAAAGTAGGTTTAGACTGGATCTTAGAAAGAAGTTCTACAGTACAAGGGTGATGGGACTGAACTGGGTTGTCCAAGGAGGTTGTGGATCCCCCCTTCCTGAGGGGTGTTCAAGGCCAAGTTGGATGAGGCCTTGAACAGCCAAGTCTAGTTGAGAGGCATCTCTGCCCATGGTGGAGAGGTTGGAGTAGATGATCTCTAAGGTCCCTTCCAACCTGAGCCATTCTGTGGTATAAAGATAATTCAGCCATTCTCTCCTGGGAGCATTTCCACAGAAGTAAACCAGATTATTATTTTGTATAGAGTCAATTTGACAATTTTTTTCACATTTCTTTGCTAGGCAGTTAAAAAAAAAATGAAGCTGTGTTTCTCTCCCCACTTACTCTTCTCCATAAGAATTCTTACATTCTTATTCTATAAGCAAAGACTGCTACCCTGGGAAAAGATTAAAAACCACTCTAACAAGCTCTTTTTTTTTTTTTTTTTTTTTAAATTTTGTAAAGTGGTAGTCTACCAAAGGATACAGGACAGTAAATGGAACAGCCTAATAGTCTCATGTGGTATTAAATTCTACAAGGACAGCAAGTTTGACACCATGATTAAATAGAATATTAATACTTTAGATTGACCTTACTTTGCAAAAAGAGCCACATGGAATATTATTATACAACTCAGCTTTAGAAGGCTGTCATTGTAACACTGCCTTAGAAAATATTATGACCTTGATATTTTTTAGGTGAAAAAAAGTAATGGCTGGTACAAAGAAACAGTTATAAATTATGGTTTGCTAGACATAACATTTGAAATTAAATTAACTTTGAGAATAAACACAAGCTGCCGTTAACTATATCAAGCAAGCTGCTGATTTCTAATTCTTAGTGTAGTAACTGACACATTTTTTTAACAACCTCAAACAAAAAGTCCAAGCATTTAGGCTGTGTGGAGCATGCCCTGCAACCTCACTTCTGGATTTATTTTCCAATACTTCCAGCTTAATAAGTAGTGCATTGATGCTGATTAGTGATGCATCTAGCTGTGAAAAATCAACTGCACTACTTGTTGGTTGCATTCCTCTTAGATTATTAAGTGTTATGAAAATAAACAGTCATCTGACTACAGGGTACCTCAAGAAAATATCCACATGTACACTTGAATAAATTTGAGAAGAGCTAGGTGTTAATGGAATTATTATATTTGCATTACAATGTTTAGTAGAGGTGCTGACTACCAATGTATTTATTACCTTTGTTGGTCTGTTGAAAAGACAGGCACCTCCCCCACGAAGTAAAAATTCTTTATATTCTGCAATGCTGCATTTGGAGAATTTCCGGGAATGGTATACCCTAAAATGGCAAAGAATTGTAAATGTCTTGAAACACCAAGTTACTGGAACGGGGTGGAGGGGTCAAAACATTATTTTAATACTGTGAATCTCAGTTTCTTATAACCGCTGTCACCTCCGTCTTATTTTCAAACAATAAAATAAGAACAAAAGAAAAGGGTTTTAAACATTTTGCTTTGTTATATTTCTATGATATGGATCTACAGTATATGAAATTGTAGTCTTCTAATCTTCTTAATAGGGTGAAACCACATTATCATAATAGCTGTTATGCACCCTCTCAACTGCACACATAATCATGTTCTCCTGGGGGCTTTTTCCCTGCAGTTTCAGTTTAAGAGATGGATTACGTTCCAGATTCCCCATTTCATGACAGGGTTTTAAAACTGTTCAATTAATCTGATCCTATTAAAAAGATAATTTTTAAAGTACAAGTAACTGTAGCATAAGAACACAAGCTGTATAGAGTCAGACTCAAAATTTACTTTATCCAAATCCCACCTCTGATTTTGGTCCCGAGAACAAGCCTGGGGAAGAGCAGGGAACAGTGCACTGTATTACTACTTGCAGAATATTTTTCCAGCTTCCATGAGTTTCCAGCTCAATTTTCAGCTTGGAAAGCCTTATTTTGTCTCATTTAACACCTTGTATTTTTTCCCCACGAATTTGCCCTAAAATCTTCTAGTATCTACACAGTGTTGTAGCAAGAAGTTTGAAAGCTTAATTGCAGAGCAATAAAAGAACAGTTTCCTTCTGGATTTCTGTCACCTTACTTGCCAGCTTCATTTCATGTCTCCAGAGTTCTTACATATGGAAGTAACAGTAATAATTTGCTATTTTTTCATCATATTACAAAATCATTTCATATTTCCTCACCTCCATCTTTTTCCCAGCCTGATGAAAACATACTTTATTAGACATTTCTCAAACAGAAATTTTAATTAGATATATTTTGATATCTGGGAATAAGAACTCTTCACACTATTAAAGATGAGGTAACCATGCCACAAGGAGGTTCTTCATTCTTTTCCGAGCAGGTCATTGCTACTGAACTAACGTTTCTTCATTGAATTACTCTACCCATAATAAATGGATGAATGTTAAGTGAAAAGGCTTTACAGTGCAGTTAACTATTGACTTACAGTCAGTCCTTTTTAAGCTTCTGGATGACTACCATCTGTTCGTGGCATTTTTTCTGCCATTATCTTATTTACAGCAGAGGTTTGTTCCATGACCTCTGTTCCTGGTATTTCCATTCAAGACTGATGCTTTGATGAGCCCACCACAGGAAGGATGCTAGCATCTGTCCTGACCAACACCTTACTTTGAATTCCAGAAGCAAACTCACTGAGTAATTTTCTTTAGCGTTCATACAATGGCTGACAATGGCAAGTCTACAGGAAAGCTGCCCAATAATTCTGAAAAAAACCCAATATCCAAATACCGTATGAAGAAACTAAGGTCTTTTTGTCTTATTTGTAACTGGTCTTATCCATCATTTCTGCAGTTGAGCTTCCATGCTGAGCAAGAATTCTGACAGGAAGTGACAAGACTCCAAAACCTATGTTTCAGAAGCTGTTCATTTCCTACTCAGTTGCTTAGAATCTTTGCCACTGTGCAAAGCTAGAAGGAAACGAAACCTTGTTTCCTTCCATACAGTTGTGCTTCTCCATCACAATTCACTGACAGTTTAGCTAAGGATTGAAAGCACTTGCTGAAAGCTTCAGGTTACCAGTTTTATTTACAGAAACAGAGAGATCTGTTCATTCACAACTAGAATTCTGAAGGAATTGGGGCCAAAAATTAATTAGAATTTAGAAGGAAAACAGAAATGTTGCTTATCAAAACTGTAACATTACACCTTTCCAGCTGAATGTAAACGATACAACTGGATTTATTTAATGAAGAATAAACATGTCACTCTTCAATCATTACAAGTGTAGGAAAACATTAGTGAATACATTGCATTGCACTTCAATACATAACATTTAATGAATAACATCCTAAAATGTGAATTGCTGAAAACTTAAATCATTGATCTCCATGTTTGTTTGAACTGCTTCTAGTTTTTCATTTATTAGTACTAAAACACACAGACAAAACCCAATGCATATATGTGTCAATGTAAACTCATGCCAAAGTCCTTAATTACTGGTAGTTATGACATACCCTGTTTCCTCCATGATGCAACCACCCCAGGATTCAGTGCAATCACACTCTTCTCAGAGAATACCAAAATACAACAGAAGAAGAAAACAGTTATAAATCTGCTTACAATAAATATAAAGCACTCACTATAAAAATGGACCTTGACTGATTTTACAAAGATTAAATTATTACTCATATGCACAGACCCCAGCCCTAAAAAGGAAACCAGGCCACTTAAAGAGATATTAATATACTTAACATAAACATGGTACCTTTGAATTACCATGTGCACATTAGTAGAAACACCAAATGTCAGGCAGGATATTGAAAGGTAAAAATATCCTGCACTGTTCTTCACTACATGCTCTCAGACAGCAAAAACATGTGCAGTGTATATGATGCTAATGATTAACAATTCATATTTTCACCTCCCTAAAATGTGTACAGAACACCCTGAAGGAGAATTGTTAACGGTTTGACCATATTTTAACCTTTGTTATTAAATGATTAAGCACCCAGTCAAACATTCATTATAGAATCAGTTGAGTGAAAATGGATTTACAGTTTACTTACAACTATAGCAGGTAATTCAACAGTGACCAAAAACATCAGATAAAAGATCCAAATATTGTGGTTGGTAAAACAGAAGTTACAAATACTCATATAAATTATCTACCAAAGTAATATATTCAAGAACAAAGGTTCTGTATTCAGTCACTATTTCAAATACATAGTGTTTCTCCCCAGAAAATATTCACAAGTTATTTCTGCCCTATCCAGGTCTTTTATAAAGACCAGGTGTTTCTCTATGAAGAGTATCCCAATATGGAAACTAAGCTATCATTATAAAAATCTCACAGTTCAAAAATATTCTGATTTTATATGTACTCTGTTTTACCCACAAACAAAAACCAGTAATATAGAAAATTTAGCAATTTGTAAGTTTATGCAGTTCAAAAGTGAACATTCATTGTTGCTCAAGACAACATTCCCTAAACTCTTCCATGTTGTTTCCTACTTTGCAGATTTCTGAAGTGGTTCCATTTTTTAAACAGCAATAAAGAGGGAATGTTGCCAAACTGCTTATAAAATATGAGTGGAAAAACCCAACAATTTTCTTTAGCCCAGAAAAAGGCTTTTTCAGCATTTTTTGTACCTACACCCTGCATGTGTTAAGTGTAAACTTCTGGCTGGGAAGAAGCATGGAAGCAAGTTAACAAACATTCACCCTAGACTGGGTTACAGCTTCTCCCTGTTTCTTCAATTACAAATCAGAAGGTTTTGTATTTTAAAAGACAAATGATAGCTTTGTAGGAATTACAGTTTCTGTATGGAAGGTAAAGACTTGTGAGTTAAATTATTGGTGTTTTCACCTTTGAATGTTGGATGTGAATCTAATCTCCTGACACAGAATATCATTAAGGTCATTGCAAAATGAGTGCTATACCGGTGCCTCTCATTTTGGTTTAACTCGAGTTTGGGTACATTTATTTCCAAAAGCAGAAATTTTTGTTCTACCAGAATTAGCAAGTTAGCTGCTGGTTTTGGTATTACAGAGGAAGAGTTTACATCTTTAGCTATGGATGACAAAAAGATAATTCCATGTCCATGTACGTACTTGGTTTCCTTGCAGCTGGCTCCCATTGTATTCCAAGGTTCTGAGCGAGACTTTGCGCTAGTTCCTGTGCCATGGCCAAAGGGAGGCCATACTGCATTTCCATAGGAGCACAATGAAAAGAAAACAAAACAACAAAAAAAAGAAAGTGTAAGTTATCGTAGTGAGCACCACACTGGTTCCTTCTGGCTTACCATATAATCTCTACTTCAGTAATTCTGCACATCTAATCAGAATTCCGTGTGCATATAAGGGAAATAAACACAGTGAAGTACATAATTGTGGTTTAACCTCAGCCAAGCCCCATGCAGCCACACGTGCACTACACGCTCCACCTTGCCTATTTGGATGAGAAAGAAAATCATGAGATAAAGGTAAAGTCTCATGGGCTGAGATAAGGAGTTTAATAGAACACCACAAAGAGATAGAATACAACAGTAATAATAATAGTATTAATGAAATAATATTTGTAGCAAGTGAGCACATGATTTCCGATGTCCACCTGATCCTCCTGTCCTGCCAAGGAAGCTTGCTGAAGTCACCTGCAATTACCATGGCCACCTTAGCCTTATATAGTGGGCAGTACAGTATCCAATACGCCCTTGGCTGGTTCAGCTGGCTATCCTGGCTGTGGCCCCTCCCAGCTTTTTGTGAAAAAAAAGTAACATCATCCTAGCTGAACCCAGGACATTTTCCATCTGTTACTATGTCATGTCCAGCAGAGTAATTTAACAATTATCATCTCATGATTTAATTTACTGGCTGTTCTCACTCAAATCACCTTGTGGTACGTATTAGAACTCTGTTCTCCTGCATCGCCTATCTCCTGCTTCTGCCCAAGATGCACCCAGCAACTTGGGCAGAAGCAAAAGCTATGGATGAGTTTGCCTTTGCCTGAAACAGTTAGACTAACTCAGATCATCCTCCCTGATATATTGTTCATGTGCGCTATGGGGACTTTATCTCATTCTGTGGTACATGGGAGTTTCGACCGTGCAGGGCAAGCTTGATTGGCAGATCCTCTGGTGTTAACTAACCAAGAGGCTTTTGATAAATATATGTCCCAATGTCCCACTCCCATTGCTCTTAGTGCAGTTTTTTAGCAGACCATTGGAGCATTCAATTTTCCCAACAGCTGGTGCACGACAGGGCACGTGGTACAGCCATTTAATGTCATGCTCTTTGGACCAGATGCCTATGACGCTGTTTCAGAAATGAGTCATGTTGTCTGACTCAGTTCTCTCAGGGGTACTGTCTTCCCGTAAGACTTGCTTTTCAAGGCCCAGGATAGTGCTTCAGGTGGTGTCAAGGGATATGAGATACGTTTCCAAGTATCCAGTGGCTGTTTCCACCATTGCAAGCACGATGTTTCTTGGAGGAATCCTCTTTTGCGATTGTTTTCCCTTGCAACTCACGTACTTGTCCTGCCAGGAATTAAGTGGATTTTCCATCCCATTTCCTCACGTCCTCTTCAAGGTCACATAAGTAAAACCACAGGGTACTCTGTGGTGTGTACCCTCCATATTCTCCCTCCTGAGCAGGGGAGTGCTTGCTCTTAACAGCTGTACAGGTGGGGTAGGACATGTCCTCTTTGAACTGTTGGAACTCTTGGGACAGTTCCTCCACAGCTGAAGTACAGACCTGTACAGAGGAAAGAGAGACTTCCCTCATACTGCAAAGTTGGACAGCCAATTCATCCACCGTTTGCCTCTGTCTGTCTTTCCAGGACACTACTGACAATAAGCTGGCATATGAAGATGGGGCACTTCATAGATACTTCTGCCACATGGGTGGTACGCAGTGGACTTCATCTGGATCTGTAGGTGACTGCTTGTTATTCTGTTATAAACCACATGCAGCACAGCTAATTCCCTCAGGTGGTACCTCTCTCCATGGTGGTCCATTTACCTGGGTGACATATAACATCTTCCTTGAAGGGGCACCTAACCTTCACATCCAATAGAAGTCACCTCCAGAGGCTGAGGAATTGCATTTGTTTTCCAATCACCTTTTCAATGCCCTATCTCTAGACAGGGATCCTGGCTACTTGGCACCACTGCCCTCTAAATTCTAAATATTTGCCTCATGTTCCTAGCATCAGAGGAGCCACATGATTAGCTGCTGGCCTGGATGGCAGCTGAAATCCTTTTGCATTTATTCAAGCTAGCTCAGGGATAGAGATCATGATTACCTGTGGGCCCTCCCAGCTTCTTATAAAAAATTAACCCTATCCTTCCCACTTAGAGTGAGAGAATCTCTGTCTAATGGTTAACCTAAGGAAAAGAGTCTGATTGATATATATATATGTAATAGTTTGTATACTATAGTTAACACATGTTCAAACAGGAGACTTTCATCCTCAATGTAACTGAATTAAAATAAATACATACATACATACACAGGGACCAAATTCTTCGAGTGCTAATGTTAGAAAAAATTAGTAACAAGTACCTGCCTCTGATGACCAGGCCTGCAATAATGAGGAGACCCAAAAGGATGTTCTGTGCTCTATTTCAAATAATCCTGTCTGAGATTTAAGCTAATTTAAGATATTAAGAGAATAATGCAGACAGAAGGAATGCTTTTATAAAGAAAAGCACAGTCAGCCGTAGTTTAACGATGACACAAAGAAGTTGGCTGTGAGAATCCTAACTTTTAAATATACAACTTGTCTTTAAAGCCCTGAGTACTGAAGCAAATGAACTCTGAGGTTACAGTGTACAGTTTCTATTTTATTTCACTTTAGTTGTGAAGAAAAAAATTACCTCATTCACTCCTACTCCTCTGGTCACAGAGCAAACCCCTCCAAAGTAACTCAAGCTACTCCTTTTGTAATGAAACGTCACATTCCTTACAAACAAATAAAGAAAATATTACACATTGAGATTGGGCACCAAGAACTTATTGAAAGATAACACTTTCACATATACTACAGTTTATGAACTTTCAAACTGCAGCTTAACTATACTAAATGCTTAAAGCTAGATGCTTTACAATAGACAGAACCATGGAAAGCACTGAGGTTGTCAGGCACTCTGGAAATGGTCTAATTCAATCCCCTTACTCCAAGGAGATTCAGCTGCAGCAGGCTACTCAGGGCTTTTGATTGTCTCCAAGCAATGACACCCCACAGACTCTGGGAAAAATCTGTTCCAGCAGCTGACCACTTTGACAGTGAAAAGGTTTTTTTTCCCCTATGTTTAAATGAAATTTCATATATTTCAATTTGCATTTGGTGCAGCTTTCACCAGGTACCACTGAGAAATACCTGTTTGCCTATTGGGAAGCTCTTCAGCAAGTGACAGGATACATGCCTAAAAGTATTTAAGAGTGCACATCAGCAGCACTTAACACATGTTATGAACAACACAATTACTATTGTGTTGCAATGCCTGTATTGAGACAGTACAAATATGACAGAGGCTGGAGGAAATTCTTTATCTCCTATTTTTACTTTCCTCTGCAGAAGACATATAATAGGAGAGACCCATGGAAGCCATTTTGTCACTTCCTTCTCATAGTATGTCATACCGCTAGGAGAAATTTTGAAGATCTTTATGCTGCACAAAGGAACATACTTTTCCTTCTCTTTGCTTGTGTTATGAAGTAAAAAAAAAAAGCTGTTGTTATACCTAATGATGGAAATAGAATTTCCCCTCTAAATGCACTGTGCCTCAGAAGACAATTAATTACAACACTATGAGGAAACCTTCCGTTACCAAATCATCACTGCAGCTACATATGCTTATTAATACAGTAACTGGAATGCTTTTGTGGCAACACATAATACTGTCAGCTCTGCCCTCCCCTGCTCTTTACTGGAAAAGCAGTACTCACACACCTGATTAGCAAAGCTAGGGTTCACCAGAACATTTGAAATAAGTGACACTATCTCCAGGTTGCAAAAAACGTTTCAGTGTCATTATAGGTATATATCGACATGACCATGCTATATACTGCATCTATAACAATTAGATTTAGCATGTTAAAGAAAAAGATTAAGCTTCCTAAGGAAGGCAGACATTGATTGACATAGTGATTACCAAACAAAAAGCAAGAAGAGACAGATAGACAAAAAGCAATAGACAAGAAAGTGTATAAAACTGTAAAAGTCTAAACCATTGTGTAGTGGTACATACGATAATAGGTGCACAGCATCAGCACGCTGTTTGATGTAGTGCTGCCGATATTTGGAGAAGTCATGAAGCATCTGCAGAGGATCAGGGTGAATATTAATACGATCTTTGTCCGTCCAAGTTTCCACAGCAACAAGAACCACTCTAGTGTTCAGCTGTTCCTTGTATATCTAAGGGGAGAGACAGGACAGGCACAGGAGTAGAACACTGGGTCAAACATGCAGTTAGCCAGTAAGAGTAAAGCGGAAAGACAAGAGGGATAAAGCAGGAGGAAAACATGGGGAAATAGTTAGCTGGTAATGCTTTGGATTTTGAAAACTTAACATTCTGAGTACCTCACATTTTACTGTTTAGAGAACAAAAAAAAACAACTAACATGCTGGGTTTTTTTTGAGCTACTGCCTTTTTCTTCAGCAAAGAAATTTAAAGGTACACTGAGTGATCTCAAAGAAAAAGAAAAGGAAGATCTCAAAGACAAAGAATAGCCAAAGACAACTCTAAGTCAGGAAGAAATAATTTCTCAGGTCTCCAATATATCCAAAATTTAATTTACATAGCACTCAATTTTAACTTCTAGTATGATCATTTAATTCTCACAGTACTTGAGTAAAATTAAGTAAGAATATTAAGCTTTCTATTAATTATGTCACTTTAGCAATAGCCAAGGAAATTACAGTCTGGCTCTGATAATTAGAAAACAGCTTTAAAACATCCATTCTAATTTTGCACATGATAACTGATCTGAAATAAAATCTCTACTCTTCAGATTCAGGTCACAAAATGCCTGTTTTTATTACCTAGGGTTATTCAGAACTCGCAAATATGCAACTGATGCATTCCTGATCTGCAGTAGACAACCTGACAATCAAAAATCTTACATGGGGCATGAAGAACACCGATCATGCTCACTTACAAAGTGATGGATTATGAATACATTGTCTGCCCAATGCATGGAATGCACAAAAGGCAAATTATTAGCTCACTTCCATGAGCAAAGAAACCCCAAACCTTCTGCCAAAGTATACCTACAATACACATTAATTGCTCTATATGAAATTATTCTAACTTTAGTTGTGGATGTAAGAATGATATTTGTCAGTGCCACATATTTATAATGCAATAACGTACTACAGTGGGATTTTGTTTGCTTTTAAGTTATAAATGCAGGAGAATTTTTATTCACACTCCTTTTCATTCAGTAGTATCCTTTGTGAATTGTACTTGCAACTTCAACCATTTGTGGTTATATTTGTTTTACAAATCTAAAGTCAATTAAATCTCATGCTTGTGTAGTGAGAGATACCAAAGGCACCGTTAAGTTCACAGTATCTCTTTTTGAGAGCAAGCTCTGGCAGTTCAAGTTTTAAGAAAAATGCCAAAGACAATTTTATTGTTTCTTTCACATTCAGCCTAAAGTATTCCTTCTGCAGAGGAACTGGAAAGGAGTTTTAAAATGTAATTTTTATAGCTACTCATTATTGTTTTATCCTGGTACATGCTAATGTTAACTTTTTTAATGCAGTGCTAAACTAACAAAGTCAGTGATAGTTTTTCAAAGGAAACATTGATACTTACAGCATCTACAAGGTTTACCACAGACTTTGCAAAATTGTTTGTGTATGCATTTGAAGAACGATGTTTTTTGAACTACAAAGAAAAAAAAAAGTAGGATACAGTGAGAATTTAAATATTTACTACTACCTCTATTTTTACAGCAAGAAAGGAAAATTAATGTTTTAAGAAAGAGTAAGGGAAAAACTACAAAAGCTTTTCAGATCACAGCCTATATCTCATATTCAGGACTCCCTGGAAGATAAAGGAAGTCATGTATGCTAGATAGCCTTACACATTTAAGCCATAAGAAATATCCTATTTGTAATCAGAGTTCAAATGTTCAAGACAAAATTATAGGTACACAGTTGTAAATTGAGAGGATTCTGTATTCATTAGAACTGTGCTTAAACTCTTGAGTTAAACATCTTTGCAAAGGCATCCTTTCTCTACTACAGCAGAAGACTTTCGTAGCAAGTAGCATTAGTTATATCAAAAGGAAAAAAGGAAGAGGGAGTACATTGTAGAAATAAACATGTCTGAACATGAGTTAAGTTGAGCACTTTATGATTTAGCTTCATTTTTTTCCATTTTAATAGACTATTACAGATTATTATAAGTTTTACTTCCTAATTCCTGTGTATGTCATTACAATTGTTTTGTAATTTTCATCATCTTGCCCCACAAGCCTCCTCTTTTCCAAGTAAAAATTTCCAAAGATGCTGCTATAGTAGCTGAACATGAATCCATGACCTTCAAAAAGTTGTAAAATTACAAACTAAAATGGCATTACACAACATGATTTGCAGGCACCCTTCAAAATTTCACAGAAAAGGAACATGAAATTGTACATAATAAAGAAGGTAAAGAGTCTTCATTAAAATACTCTTAGTAATATCAGATACTGGTTAAAAGCAAATCTCAGCTATTCCCACTTCAAAACACAGTACCCAAAATAAACAAGAGGGTCTGACTCTCTGAGCAACTGAGTAGCTACTCTCATCAACTAAGTTAGATGATTAACTACCTTCCCAAATTAGAACTGCACAACAGAAATATATCCTGTTTCCCAGAATTACACTTGGTGTGAAGGTGAAAGTAAAAATGGAAGACTTGCATGCTTTCAAAATTAAATTACCTGTTTCTCAACCTGAAAGTCAGGAGAGTGACACACACATGCTGTAGAATTAGATAAATTTTCTGTCCCTTTAAATTCCAGTTATTTTTGCACAAGTAGTCTCGTTTTATGTGGAGAAAGATCCCACAGAGATAACAAAAAGTTTATGGAACTTAATGATGATACTCATTCATTTGACTGCAGGAAGATAACTTTTTTTACATTTTTACTTTTAAATTCCACATGAGGTTTTAACATCCATAAATGTTACAAGATAGTTTTGCAGAGACAACTCCCCTGTAATTATTCTCAAGATAAACTGCTTGCAGCTACAGTATGCATTTAGATTATATGCTGAGTATCTATATCACAGGACTCTGCTCCCTATGGAACCATGATACTAGAACAAAAAAAAAATAGGCAAGAGAAGAAGGTTTTGACTCAATGCCAAACTTTCCCAGAAGTGGAAAGGTAAAAGAATATGCTTTGGAAAACATTCTTTGCTTTCATGAAGTATTTAAATGTCCAAATCAATAGCAGCTCCTAAACCAGAAATTAGGGTAAGTCAGTAAAAAGTGCAACAACCTAATTAAATACATTTATCTGTGTCTTTACTGCTATAGGAAAGGAAAATTCTGCGAAAACACACAGTATTAATTAGTTAACACAACGGCCGAACCAGTTTAAGACACTTCTTCCAACAGACTCGTCCTGCAGGACAGATCCGCCCTCTACTGGTAAGCAAAAACTTTACATTTAGTGAGCTCCTTGATTGGCAGGCTTCAATTCAACTGTTAATGCTTCCTTAAGAATATCCATCTTATTCCTCGAGAATAATTCTTATCTGCCTCTAGGTCAATGACAGCTCTGAAGCAAAAACCTTCAGATCTAAAGTTCCGAAAAATAAAGCCTAGAGATTAATTGTTAGCGTCTCTTAAGAGTGGCAAACAACAATAGTTGTTTTTAAAGCATGTCTGTAATACCCAAGGCCAGAAGAAACAGGCACAGAAGTATTATCTCTTCAAAAGGAAGATCAAGTACAGACCTCAAACAAGACAAGACATCCATAACTTCAGTTACCATACTCTACATCTAAACAACTCACACAATAGCACTCTTAGAAGAGTTTCTTACCAGGTGGCTTCACAAATGAAAACATCTGAAGACATTTGTGTTCTGCTCTTCCCACCCTTTCAAATTCCCCCCCACATTGCTGAATTTGCACAGATTAAAGACAGGTTATTTTTGTCCAGACTATTTCTATGCTTCAGTACACAAATGAGGGAAGGTTGTATTATCTGTCTATTCAGCACTGGGACAAGTGCAAAATGCTGCATCCTGTTCTGGTATCTGCTATTTCTGGCTCTTTAAAATTGTCCTTCAGTATTGACAAAAGAGCCCACAGCAATGCAGACCATAAGGAAAGCATGCAGTAAAGACACACAAGGAGCTCTTAGAGCAACCTAGTTATTTTACTTGCACATAAAGTAAGTTAAAACTGTTTTATCAACATAACTTTATTTTTTAAAAAAAGGTCTGGCTCACACAGTAACAAAATCATGCTAAGACTTTATTCTTACTTGTCCCTTCATCAATGAAAAACCTGAGAAAGCTAAGTGAGACAAGGGCTCAGAACAAGACACAATTGAGCTGGGTTTAGAGTAACTCACAGAGGGTTGCAGCATATTCTTTGTTACTAGAAAACTTTTAAACCTACGCTGAGTATCGTAACAGATATGCTCTAGCTATTGGTCTCATGTTTGTGGTACTTTCCAAAAATGGTCTATAATAGGTGTTCAGAGTTGCAAAACTTCTTAAGCCTCAAGCCTTTCTCTCCTTTTTTTTTAATAGGGGTAACACATAGACAAATTGGCATAATTAGTGAAACCAGTAACATTCAAATGAAACAAACAAAAAAAAAATCAGCCCAAGTGACACTTGTTTAAAAAAAAAAAAAAGGGAGAGAACCACTTCCAAAAAGGGCTTCCCCTCCCTTTTGTTGTTTGCTTGTTTATTGTATTTTAGTTTTTTAAAAAATAAAATGCCAAATGCTATCTGAATCAAATACCTTATCTTGCACTTCATTTTGAAACCTGTTTATAAATGTGGACTAGCCAGGAAGAACAGCTGGATAGTTTTGTCTATACACCTTGCTGCATTAAAATTGAAGTTAGTAAAATCTAAACTTGAAGTACTAAGTTCTGACCTCTTTCTTTATTACTTTAAGGGCAGGAGGTAATTTTAAAATGTTTAATGTGTTTGTTCTGAATACAAATGTTTTGTTGCTTTACTTTGTTTTGGGCATATTAAATTATCTATATGATGCTAGTGTTTCAGATGTATTTTGGATATACAATTGCTCTAGAAAATCTTAGGTAACATTAAGCATTCTTAGGTATAATGGCATATGCTGTGTCTTACAGTACAAATGTTAACAGCTGCTAATAAACAAAGTACTTGACCCAAAAGCAGCTCTTGATGCAGCACAGTGCTGTACATCAACCTACAAATTATAATCAAAAGGAAGATTACCACTAACTGATATACTTACCATTTTATGATCATTGACTATCATGAGCTCCAGATACTTCATTTCTTCAAAGATACCACGAGATACCTGGTGGATTAAAGCCATTCTTTAAGAAATCATGGAGATAGAGTGGTTTTTACAAACAGATGCAGCTGATTTAATCAAATTATCCACAAATATTATTTAAAATGTGTATACCTGTGAAAATTGATTCAGACATTCAACTAGGGTAAATAATCACAGCTCCAGTAACTTAGGGAGTTACAGTAGACACTCGCTTAGAATCTGAGTCACATCAATAAGGATATTTAGAGTCTATTCTTTTTGGCTCAGCAAAGAAGCCACCACTGCTTCCCTTCTCCCATATTTCCACAAACATTTCAAGCACGGAAAGCTCTTGTTCTACTGTACTCTTCACCACAGATTTAATGAGGAAGTTACTAAAAACAGATAAGGCCTCAAAAATATGCCAGGGATTATGCAACTCAGTCAAGAAATACAGATTAATCTTCTTTACACACATGCATGTGCAGATCATGAGGACTGTCCACTTCTGTTCTTTCAACAATCCAGTTCTAGGTGCTTTCATTTGGGTTTTTTATATAATCCTTCTATTTAACAAGCCAAATGAAGTCAGATGTGTACAAAGGAGCAAAATTTTTTTCAAAATTATTCTTTACCTTCAGGCAGACTGAAAACACAAAATTCTAAACTCATTTTTACTACTAAAGGTCCATTTAATTGATGCGTGGTATTTCTGTAATTTTAGGAAATTCATCCTGTGATCTCCAAATATTCTGTTTTGGAACAATATTCTTGTTTTATCATTCAATAAGTGTAGGATTCTACAACATTTTTTTCTGAACAATATTAGAGTTTTCTAAAACCTATGTTCTCTCAACATTAAAAAAAATCTGGAAATTAGTGGTATTGAGACTGTTTTAATAAATGTCTTAAACACACAATTACACTTCTACTCACTGCTCTCTTTCTTCTCTTTCTCCTCAGCCACTGTAGTTCAGACAGAAAGGGCCATTCAGAACTAGATTCAGTCTCTGTAAAAATTACAATTTAAGAATTTCATGGCATTATTTTAAATTCCTTATGTACACTGTCCAAACCAAAAGTAGATTCAGATCACCAAAGTAGAAGGACTGCTGCTGACATGTTTTTTAAAATACATGAAGTATCTCATACCAAAACACCAGTCATTTAGAAATCTGAAGTTAGAATTAAAGCATGTAAGAAGGGGTAAAGAGATTGTAACTTGGGCTTAGAATATACATTTACTTCCATCTTATATTGTCAGTAGTATCAAAATCACTGATTAAATGATTTGAAGAAATCTAAAAACTGTTCTTCACAGGTAGAATCTTTCAGCTGCTTTTTATCAAGTCAAAATTCCATTGCAATAATTGTGAAAAAAGTTGGGGTTTTTTCCTAAATAATCCATAATTTTACATAGACTGTTAGCCTAATTAACATTTTTCAAGTTGTATGTACGATTATTTCCAACATTGAAAAACACACAGGCAAAAAACATACCGAGGTCTTGCAACTGCTTGGAGGCTCGTGCTCCGTAAGTTCTTCGGATGATGTGTGGTCTACTTTTACTTTCCTGATAAGAAAAATAGTTGACATTTTCTTCTAGTTAATAGTGTCAAGCAAAATGTCAGGTATTTCTTTGAGTATCAATTTGGCATAGTATTAATCTGAACAATCTATTTGCAAATCATGGATTCTCTCTGCTTCAGCACATTTATTGACCTGCAAAACTGAAGTATCATAGATGTCCTTGAGATTACTTTTTTTAAAGTCTAAAAACCATAGTGTTATAGAGCACAGACCAATTTGTTCAAATTGCAGAGTATGTATCTAGTTGAAAATTTCTTCCCATGGACAAAAAAGCAAATACTACTACTGATGACAAAACTGTATCTTTCCAGTTGCAGCAGAATGCAAGAAAGCAATCACTTAAAAAAGAGGAGGCTTTTAATGCATATGTTCTTCAGAAGTCTGGCATGCCCTAAATTACCACATTTTGGCATATGCTCTAGAAAACTACCTTTTCTTCTGTAACACCTCCTCTGCAGAGACTGCCAAAACAAGCAATTCTTTTCAAAGCGTAAGACACTGCTGTTCTGTAACTTCTCTAAGAAATACGTAACATGCTGAAGGAAAACACTGAGTATTTTTGCTGGATTTTGCCAGAGGGGAGGTGGGAAATAGGAAAAAAGTTTTATATAGTATCTACTAGAGTTAAGATTACTCAAACTTAATAAAGTACATACTGAAGGCTCTGTTCAAGATATTTATCTCACACAGTACAATAAAAAAAATTAGCCTCTGAAAGCTTTCTCTATTATTTTAGTCTTCACCAATTTGGAGAAAAATACTAATCTCATCTGTCATCTTATTGTTTAGAATTCGACTTGAATCTAAAAGAGTTTGGGGAGATGGTATCTCACCTTTATAACTAGAACTTCTGCTCTACTTCCAAGTTTTACAGAGAGAGATCGTGGTGTCCTTTGCTCACCCAAGAAAGAAAACAGTTTAGTCAAATTCTCCTCTGCCTACTACACTGCATCTGTGCTGTCAGTTTTCACCCTTAAAACCTTAAAGAATATGTGCTATGTCAAAATGCATTATATAGCTTAACACATAACATGTTCCTGAGGAGACTGAGAAATCTTTTTGGGTATATTTTCCCATGTCTCCGTATCTTTATTTACAACCCAATAACTGACCATTCAAAATGATACTAATTCCTTTGAGTGCTGATCCAACTGCCTTGAAGGTTTCAGGAGTCAAAATTTTTGCAGATCTTTCTTTGAACTGTAAGTTCAGCTTTACAGTCACTAATATGTATCACTTCTGCAGCATTACATCACTTGTCATATACTGGTAAGTTCTAGAACAAGACAAGCTTGAAAGAGCTGGAGTACAGCACATGGACTATATCCTACAGACCAAGTGGGATACAAACCTTAAGAATTCTCTGTCTAGATGCTGCAGAATCATTTCACTGAAAATCTCTGAAAAACCTAAGAGGTTGAAATTTACCTGATTTTACCGCCATATGAATTTGAGTTAGTTCTATTGACAGTTACAGTTTTAGGAACAGCTGTCTTTGAGCAATTTGTGGAAACATGGCAGGACAAGAACAGTCTGATCCAACTAGAGAGGAATGACTAAATTACTTCCAGAGATCCCTTCTATAAATTATAAATACTTTAAAGTATTAGAGCAAATTGATAAACACTTTTTGACAGTACACAACCATTTGCTTTGCAGAGTCTACTCCCAACATCTAAAAGATTGACAGTAACCAGAAGTAAGATTAATCTAGAGAAAATAAGTAATTCAAACTACACATTTCTTGTCTTAAATAAATTCCAATTAAATGTTTCAGAAGATTTTTGGATTTTTTAATATAAATGCATGAAAGAAGTCACTCATTTATTGTTTTATTCTAAAACTTTTATTTGCTATTCCTTGAACACACTATTTTCCAATCCAAATAAATTAGATAAAACACTTACTTCACTGTGAGTAAGATCCATTGGCTCTATCAAGTACAAATAAGTACTATCTTCAAACATGCCACTGGAACATGGAGAAAAAGAAATGATATTATGATTATATGTCAGACTATAGGACTTGAGGATAGGATTGTTGACTAGGGATGAAAAACTGATCAATACCGAAACTAATCCTATATATGTCCGTTGTTGCTGCATGTGCCTAATGCTAAGAATTTTTTTTAATATATTAGACACATTTTTATGATTAACACTGAATATAATAGCAATTAGCTATAATATAAATATATTATAAAAATATATAATATTAATATATATATACACATATATATGTATAAATATATATATGTACAAATATATATATATGTATAAATGTATATATGTATAAATATATATGTATAAATATATATATGTATAAATATATATATATATATATATATATAAATAAAAAATATATATATCAGCTATAATATAAAATAACATTGCTATTAGCACCAAAAAAAGTACAGATTTGACCTTGGAAAACAGACATCCTAAGACACGTTAATGTGCAGAGTATAATCAACAACTTTGTTGATTTGCACTGAATAGTGACTAATCCTAGTAAGGACTAATTTATTACCTTCTTTTCCTTCTACAGTCTAACTTAAAAAAACCATTTTTCTATTGGCTAACAGAATCACAGATGAATACCACGCAGATGAACTGGTAAATTACAATTCTTGTGTATCCTTTACCAATTTTCATCTGGTGAAGTATTTACTTACACTTGACATATTCAAAGGTTTCACGAGACACAATTAAAATACTTTAATCCAAATTATACTAAATGTGAAGGATTGGGAGTTCCCTGCCCCCCCCCCCCTATACAGACAGAGACTGACTTATCTATGTTTTGGTTATTGTTCCCAAAACAAATTTTCAGCAAGCCTATGAGTGAAATAGACATCATGATGGTTTCCTTTCACAGCCTATAGTGTAATTTTCTCTATTAAAATACTCTAATTAGCCTCAAACCTGCACACTAAAATAAGAACAAAACAAAACAAAAAAGCTAGTGGATTGGCACAGCTGGTACAGGCATTTCAAACCATCCAAATTCTTGCATCTGCAGTGTTTCAGTCCTTTACTTATTAAGAGATAAAATTCAAAAGCAATAATTAGCTAGTAGTTTAGTTTGAGAAATAATAACATGCACTTACTGAAGTCCATTACAAGTTGAAAGAGCAACTCTGGAATTCTTGATACCTCTGATACTTCCATGGTAGTAGCAATGCTCTCCACCCTAACATTTAAAATGCACAAAATTACCTTGATGTAAGGTCTCTTGCTTAAAGCAAAGGCAAAAAAACCCCCAAACGGTTAGAACCTTGCATCAGGTAAAATTTCAGAGAAATACCAATGACCAGCCCTAACTTGCTTATGAAAGAAAAACTGTGCCCAGTAAAGACTAATTTATTTAAGTCTTCAAGCCATACTGCGGGTTATTCATTTGCCGAAGTCACAGCATTCTTCATCTTTTTTAAAGTATATTTCTTTGTGCAAATTGATTATGTAAAAATGTTATGTAATGCAGGTTACATTAACACTGAAGTCTTCCTTGATGCTTTCCAGGTCTGTTAAAATTACAAATGATATCTTGTTTAATCAATCAGACAGAATGCACTTGGTTTAGATCTTGATTCTACCAATTTTGTCTCACTGAAAATTTATCAGTTAAAAAGTGTCATAATTAGACTGGAGGTATAAATATCATTAATGATGACTGAGCCACAAAGTGAATCTCGTGTTTAGCAACACTGAAGTCTGCAGATGTCTTTTCACCTTATATATCAAAACGGTAACAAACTAAACTCTTGATTTTAACAGCATAAAATTCCACATAGATGCAAAGCCCAAATTATTCAATACACGGGTGGATTTTTCTCTTTCTCTAAGTAATCGATTACATTTTAGAGATGCTCTTGCCTTTTATTTAAAAAAAAAACAGTAAATTTGCATTACCTATAATTGTTTACATATTACAGGTTTTTTTAAAACCCCATAAAATAAGGCAAACTACATACTCAGGTCTAAAAAGAGTAACATACTGCAAAAGACCAGGATACAGGCCTTACTTGATCTACATAAATAGTGTGTACAACTTCTGAACTCATAAATGAAGCCTTTTACAGATTAACGTGACCTCAGGAGCTCTGTTACTGTTTCTAAATAAATCAATTCTGAAAGCATCCCCTAGGAAGTTTGGCTCAAGTTACTGCAGCATGCCAAGGTAGTCCATTTGCTGAGCCAAAGGTTCTAATATAATTTTCCAGTCACATCCATGATTCAGCAACCGCAGTGCTCAGTGCTAGTGCTGCAGCTGACAATTGCATGAGCTTGTCGAAATGCCAGAGGGAATTGTTTTCCTGCATCATTTACCATTTCTGCCTATTCTGCAGAGTACTGAATTTTAGTGGAAAAAACTTTCTCAATATGTTACATGGAATTATTTTTCTTCTTCAGTGGAAGAAAACAAAACAAAACTGTATATTGCAATAATTATGTTGTAATGTAATTGTTTTATTTTGCCCTAATCTGTGATATGTTTTTGAGACTGCCTATAACAAAGGCAAAACAATAAACTAGACAGTCCTGGCTTGCTGAAGCCATCAATGCAACAAGAATGCTTGCTTTCTGTCACTCTAGATATACTTCACATGCAATGTGCTCACAACAAATATTTCAGCGTTCACACTAAGTATGAGAAAAGTCCTTCTCTTAAGATGCAGTTTATAACATTCTCAGGAACCTACCAGTCCTGATTTTGTTACTAGAACTGATCTGCTTCCCTTAGTCAGGGATGAACCATCTTACATAACTTCAATGTCTTTGTATCAATGGCTTATGACACATACTTCCATGTGGGAGCTACTTTGACACGTGTAATTAATAGAATGCCCCAAGCAATAAACTGGTTTTGTAGTAAGTGAAACCTTAGTCTCTGGAGTTAACTCTGTGTAATTCTTGTAAAAAGTCACTGAAAGCTGGGGTGGTTTTTTTGGCATGTTTGAATGTCTTACATCACCATTACCCCTTCCCCTTGCTAAGGTTATGTAAATAATTAACAAAGACTGTCTGATGGTGACTTCAACCCTTCCACCTCCTACATTGTACGAGATGTAATTGGTCTAGCAGTATCTGAATCATCTTCAGTATTACCACCCACCACTATTGCCTGCCCCTCACCCCAACATAGAGTTTTCATTTTTTTATGCAGTTGCTTTTCTGCTGACTGAGGCATCCTTACAAGACGAGAACACAGTAACCTTGTTTGTACATGTGGAATAAGGTTTCTGGCATTCTCAAGCCTTGAAAAACTTTTTTTCTTATTTTAACCACTTTATTGATGTTGTTAGAAAGACTTTACTGACATTTTAAAAGCACAATACCTTAGAAAACTTTGGTTTTCCATTTTCATAGTGGATCTCTACATAATTGGAAGATAACAAGTCACTGTGAAAAGAAGAAGAAATAGAGATGAAAAAAATCCAAATATTCTTTCTGCTGCTATGAGTCAGCTTGAGGCTTTTTCCCTAACAATTTTCAAACTATTTTTAATTTCCTTATAAATGAGGTTTTTAAAAAAATATAAACAGCCCAGGTCCAGTAAGTGGCTTCCCAGTGCACTGGAAGTCAGAGTGTATTAATGGACAAATTTCATTCTGCAATCTACTCCCCATCTTTTCAATTTTAAAATAAGATTATTAGCCTTTTAAATTATGCAAAAAGTATGTCTTATGGCTTTAGAACTTTGTTTGCTGCCAGTAACTGGTACTGACAAAATGTTTTGTTCATTACTGTTTTCAAAGAACTAAGTTTTATATTTTATCTAAAAGTTAAATAGAGTATATGTAAGAATGAAGAAATACATACATGACTGTTCTGAAGACAAGAGCATATATTTTACCTGTACCTCACTTCCACAACTGGAAATACTGATTTTTTTTCCCCAAAACAGTAATGGTCTTTTAAAAAACTCCAACCAACCATAAATCTAAAAAATAAAAATAAAAATAAAAACAAAAACAACAACAAAAAAAACACCCCAAAACAAACAAAAACAACAACCCAAACTATACCACCTCTTTTCTTCCTTGTAACTTTTCTTCTCAGGTCCTTTTCTTTTTTAACTCTGTCGAGAAAAATTTCTGAAGCATAAAAAATTTCCCATACTCTACCACTTAAAGTTCAGTTTTGTTTTGTTTTAAATAAGCTGAGCTAGCCTGAACATATAATGAAATAATTTCAATAATTTCATTCACCTCTCACCCCATTAAAATCAGGGTTCCAGCACAGTGGCCCAAGAGCAGCAAAGCAGTTAACATTTAACTGGTGCCACCACATATGCTTTACCAGCATTTTACTTTATGTGATCCACAATTCTCAGTATTTCTCTGCTAAAATTTTCTTAGATGTACAGCCTCAAAGAGTCTGTACCCTTCCAAATACAAAAAAGGTCATTATAGAGTCTAATAGTGCTACACATATCAAAACAAAATAATCATTTCTATGAGTAAAACCCGTCATCTTTATAGAAGCCTGGTCTGACAAAATAGCTCTGATGGGAGTTCATGACTAACAACAACTTAGGATAACTGGTATCTCAGTTTAATCTGTTATCAATCCTGATAACACTTCAACTCTGGGACTTCCAGCTCAAAATCAGTTTCTCCCAATTTATCAGGCTCTACATTTACCAGAAAAGATCCTGCAGAAATCAGTTAAGAATGGTTCCCTTAAATTTTTTTTTTTTTCTGGAATTGAGAGAACACATCATGGGCACTCTGCATCTGCAAATCCAACACTAATAGTCATGAATAATTACAGGAGTCTTATTATTTATTTGCCTTAACCTTCTTTTTGATAGCAATTTTTTTTTTTTTTTGGGTACAGATTTAAAAATAAATTCAGTTGCATAAAATAATTTTAACTTTCTATTTGCATCATAGTAAGCTACAGATTTGCTGCAAGAGAACACAAATGCTTATAAACAGTGTTAACCATTTGGCTACAATGTAACAATCCATTTCCTCATTGTGGCAAGGTTTGAAGATTCTAAAGAGGATTACATAATGAAAGCAATTAAGAGTTTTGACCATATCCTTTTCTTCTTTTCATCTTTCATAATTATTACAAAGTAATAAGGACTAGTATTCTCAGTGCTAATGGGATGGTATAGACAAGGCTAGAGGAAACTCAAACAAACAGAAAAGTGGAAAACTGTGATTAGATGTAAGTTTACTGAGGATGGTTCAACATCATAACTACGCTCAATTTTAAAGTGCTTTAACCAGACTCAGATTTTTTTAGACACTACTGCTTGAACTCACAAAGACTGTTTTGCTCAAATGAATTTCACTATAAGGATTTATCTACCCATTTCCAAATCAAGCTCATGATCTCACACCCTACTTTTTGCCCTCTTCTAGGGACTTCATGTGACTGATCTCGGAACTTCTTTCAGTGCTGTCTAGTGCTTTTAGCATCTTACAAGACTTGCAGTAGCTGATTTCCCACTACCTACTTACTCACAGTTACCTGTAGTTTAATGACCACATTGTCTCTTAAATATATCCCATTTCATGTGACACAGAGCTGCTCAAAAATTCTTTAGTCTGTACTTCACAGAATCTTTACAGAGTTTAGTGTCCCTTGCCAGGATTTTTGTTGAACTTCTGTTATAATCCAGCTGTGCCCCTCATCTGCCAACATTTTCCATTTTTTACCTTCCCATTACTTCCAACTGCAAAAGGATTTCTGATTCAGGTAGTGAATATAGTGTCCCACATGACAAGATATCTAACATGAAATGCTTATGATAGAATACTCCCTATATGTTACAAGTATAAAGCGGGGATGCAGCAGGCAGTGGCTTCTGCAGTAGAGACAATGCCTTTCTCATCACCGACTTCCCAATGCTCCTATTCTGTGGGATCCAAACAAATTATCTCTTAAGAAACTTTAAGCTTGCAATTCACAATTTACTTCCCAAATCCCATGCTGTAAACAGAATGCACCTTTAGTTTGTGAACTGTCCTTTCTGCCAAATGCAATACTATGTCTGTTACCTAGAAGCTAGCGTAGATAATCTGTTATAATGCTACTAACTTTTGTAAACCCACTCTCATGCTATGCTGTAACAGTATTTAAAACTATTTATCATTATTATGTTCCTAAGCTTGTCAAACACAACCACCAACATGCTGCAAGGGCATTTATTTTTTTTAAATTTCCAACAGGGCAACAAAAACTTTGAACTTCCCATTTTAAAAAATAACCAAAAAACAGTTTCTCCTTAAACTGCCTCTACCTTGGTAGGTAGCTGATTTTTTAGGTATTTGTCTGCACTAGGAAAAATCCCGAAGAACACTTTCCTTTCGACCATCCATAAATCCCTTGATGTATACAGCTATTCTGAGACAAGTGTGATCTTATTCAAGAGAGGAAGAGGAATGGGACAATATGTTTTCATGTTGTTTCCAGTATGGGTCTGTTAGCATGTGCTAGTACACACAACCAGTTGCTTCTGTGATAAAGCTACTCTCAGTCTTGTTCCTTGTTATTTACAGCTGAATCAGTACAAGCACATCTATAACTGTACTATAAATTTTTAGTTTTGAGATATGATTTGCAGAGAGTAGTCTAGGAGTGAAACATTCAGCAAATTGTCCACTACTGCTGCAAAGAAAACACAGAATTTAGGTAAAGAAGTTTGTTCTATATTTTACTAAAGCTCCAGGAGTAACAAGAACTGTAAAATAAGTATAAAATTGCTACCACAAGTTTTTCCCTACAAAAACTTATTTATTAATGCTGAGAAAAAATACAATGGAAATTAAGGAAAAGAAAAAGTGATGAACACTTAACCAAAAAAACCTTTCAAACATTTATTTTTCCCCTCAACATGGAAAGCAGATACAGAGAAGAACACTATAATTTCACCAGTAGGTGTGAAGGGTCCAAGGAATGAGACACAGAACTTATACATAAAATAGGAAGTCTCCACATCACAAAATAACTCTTCTTTATTCATAATAATTTACATAATGCCTAAATTTACCTCTGAAAGGCAGTCTTGAATTTTAGAAAATATATTTGTGCTTTATCTGAACTGGACTGTATTTTGCACTTTTCAGTTGATCCATTTACATTTTGGTTCAGCAGAAATGCATCCAGTGTAATCAGTTTTTCAATATTATTAGCACCAGAAACAGTGCAAGCTTTAACTGAAACAACTACAAAGTCATGATCATATCAGATAAAAGTGCATTTAGACTTGTGACATATTACTATGATGCCTTAAAATGAACACATCAAACTGCAACATGCTGAATGAACCCATGAAACAAAATCTTGCTGCTGTGTCCTTTTCTCTAGTTACTCACTCCCTGCTGTTTGTCTTAAGTAACTGTTTTTCTTAAGCTGTTCTGCATCACCAGCTCTTCTGAGTAACACTTAGATACAAAATAAGCAATACACCATTATCAGTAGCTGGTGCCTTCAAAGATACTGACCAGCTGTTAAAATAAGCAGATGCTTTTTGAAGAACTCAAACCCAGTTCCCTGGCACAAATTTCACTGCTGCTGTTTTCATTAGCAGGAGAGCTGCAGTGCGAAAAGTGGCTTACCTCATATGGCATCTAACTATCCCAGGAAAAAAAATTCTTAGGGTAGGTAAAGGTATGAAATTACTAAAAATTATCTTATGCACAAGTAACTCAAAGTAGCTTTCATGAACCTGGTATGCAGGTTTCAAAAAAATCAGATCACATCTGAATTATCTTGCATATTTCTTAAATTATTTTTACAATAACTCACTACCAAGCAGTACTTTTAAAGTATTTTGAAATGGTTCAAGCTCAATACCAGTGTTTGATGTACATAGTGTTGCTGAATTACTGGATAGTACACCCATCAGATTTTTTTTGCCCATTTGACAGATACTGTTTATAGCACTGTTAGCTAATGAAACTGTCATCCATAAACTTGTTTCTATTAGCAGTTTCAATTGTATCCACAAGCTTTCTTTGCCGAATCATCTGTTCCTACAGGAATTTGTTTTTAAGTTTCTAGTACGTATACTGATAAGAGTGCCTCCAAGGTATAAATACACCACAATCACTACTATTCTTTAAAGCATGACAAGGTTTGACTTTTTGTTGTATTATTATGAGGGACCTTAAAAACCAAAATGTGATACTGTAGATCAAGGATCTCCACTTAGAAACAATTATAAGATGAAGAAGTTAATGCATACACTGGTATCATAACCATGGAGTCAAAGCCAGTTCTGCTATTAATAATAATGACACTATAAAAATCACTTCTTGAATTATCTTGTTGTTGTTCTTTGTTTTCATTTAGCTTGTCTTTCAGGTAGATAAATGGCTGACCTGAAAATAAATTTAATAAACTGAAATTACCCCAGTGATATTTCAGGTGTTTAAGAGGGAAAGCTCTCCAAAACGGACTAGCAGAAAAGCATGTTCTGAAGGTGAAGAGAATGGTGCACAAAATGTTCCAGAGTCATTTCTGGATCAGTCTGCTTCCATCAGTGCAAGCAGCCCTGAGTCAGATCCTTTCTCTAGTTATGTCCTGGAGCCCTTCACCTGAGAATGGAGTATGCTACATTTCAATGGCTACTTCAGCAAGCATTTTGAAAGCAGGAGCTTGAATAGTTCTCCAGAGTATTAATAACAGTATGCTGCTTTGTTTCCTCAATATTTTCCTTTACTGTAGCACTGAAGATGATACTGCTTTTAAAACTACTCTGTAAAGAAGCAAAGAATGATTAGACAATGTTACAGAACATGTGAGTGCTGTATCATGGAAAATACCTAAACAATTTGCTATGATAGAACTGTCCTAGAAGAGCAATTGACATAATAAAGATTTCATTTAAACAACTGTTGAAGTTCATTCAATATTGCATTTTTATTGATCCCGTTCTTCCATCACTAGCTTGGGGAACTATAACTTTGAATTATAAGAATTTTATTAACCTCTAGTGTAAGGTTGAGGGCTACCATCTGTCTTTGCCAGTATGATTTCATTCAATGGTAATCGCATTTGTCAATGCTTCCCTCATTTGAAGCAAGATTTTGTATATAAAAAAGAAACTTAAGATTTCTCTCCTCTCTAAGAATTCACTGAATGCTCCACACATGATACTTTGTGTCTAATGATAACAGTCCAAATTAAAACAGATATGGATGTAGGTTTTTCAGTTATTTTATTCTACTTTACATCTAATACTAAACCTAGTGAAATAAGTTTAATTGCACTTAGAGAGCTGATTTGACTATCTTTAGACTAACAACTATAGTGGAAGCAGATACATATTAGTACTGCAGTAAATTGTAAGTTTATTTTGGTTCACTTAATCCATGCTTCCATGTTGAACTATATTGCACAACTTCATTTAGCTTTGCCTAAAGCTAAACTTAGTGATACAGACTCTTAGGAGCTAGTTTGATGAACATAACTAATCATGGCGAGCATACACAGGCTTTATACTGCCTCCAAGCGCAAAGATTTCAGCTTGACTAGCAGAATCCAAGATCCCAGTAACTCACTTCAGCATAAAGACTATTGACAAGGCAGGACCATCTCAGGGACAGACTGAAAAAATCTACTAGATCTAAAGCTACAGTTGTAAGCTTTCCCCCCATAAATATATATAGAAACAGACACATAAACACTTTATTTTATAAATATTTGCTAAAGAGAAGTGGATGAGAAAAGTCAGACCAAAAAAAAGAATTAAAAAAAATTAAAAGATTCATCTGGGAAGTTCTAGAAGGAATAAGAGAAGTAAGAGCTGGAATGATAAGGAGATGCAAATACTGCTCTGTTTCTGAAAGAGTGAATGAGTAAATCACTGAAGGACACATTAGTAACATACAAATCTGTGCGTATACATAATGTTATCAAACAATTTTTATAATCTTAGTGACAAGATGGAAAAGAATATCTGAAGAGAAACATACTAAACACTTAAAATTTCAGAAACAAAATATTAAACAGAGCAATTGAAATACTGCTTCAAATTAACATTTCTAATTTACAGCTGAACACAGTAACTGAGGAAGAGGTTTCTTCATGTGGTCGGGTTTTAAAAACAATACATGGTGTTTGTTGCATAGGTACTTTGTCAAGTTTGAGCAGACAGTCATAGCTGAATTACAAAACATCTAACTTTTCAAGTGGGAGTGTTACCCCATTAATATCCTAACAATCTTTCACTTTTATACTACAAGTATTAACTAAAACCACTATTTAACCCACTGCAGATTAGAGAAAGTTGTGGTTTTTGTGTTAATTTTACATAATCTACATATCCTCAATTACACGTTGTCATAAATGACATCACAGTGACAGCCTGAAATTAGTCAAACGTAAGTGTAAAGAGGGGGCAAGGCTTCCAAAACTTTGGAGCAACCCACATTGTTAGAGTTCCAAACTAATCTTTATTCCTGGGTTGTCTTGTCAACAAGGACCTTTAGAATAACAAATTATACTTCACCTGTTTTAACACCTGTAGGCCTTGTGCAACTGAAAAGTCAATTACTCATTCAAACACCATACAAATCTTACACTTGAATTGCCTCTGCACACCAGACTGAAATGCACTGATGAACTAACATTTCCTTTAAATTCTTTGTGCTGCTGCAGTATAGCAAGATCGTATAACAATTCTTGACATTCCAAGAGTAGAACATCTTGCATAAGGTGCACGTGGCAAGGGATCTCTCTCCCCCTTTAAGTGAAAGGCACTGAATTTCTTGATTGCCCTCTGATCATCTTTGTGGCCCTCCTCTGGACCTGCTCCAACACTTCCATGTACATCATTCCGTACCTTCAGCTAGGGATAAAAATAGCTGTTGATACAAACAACTAAACTGCCACTGACCTCTATATTATAAGACATACCTTTTCGATCTGGTGATTACATAAATTTGTCTACCTTAATGGTAAACAGACTCCAGCAGCATCTTTCAGTACATCCAAATGGTTAGGATTCTTACCTCATCATAAATGTCATGATTACAGTGACAACAGCATGTTTTCCAGATCATTAAAGATAAGCCATTAACAGAAGTGTCTACAATATTCTTGCACACCAACTTGAGCAACTAAAATAGCATCTCCATGACAGATCAGTAAGTAAACCAAAAATGCACAAAAAAATCCACACATTTCTACTACTGGTACAGAAATCTCTTTTTATCATATTTTATTTTATGTGAATGACAATTTTCAAAGGGTAACAGTAACCTTGCTTAAACTTGGATAACAGCATATTTTTCTGCAGGTTTTGGGCTTTCACGTGCCCTGACCTTGTACTATACCTTAAAGACAATAAGAGTAGGAAAGAAAGAATCCTAAAATTGTGCACTTACTTATTCAGTGTGAGGTCAAGGATGAATTTGGAGCCAAAGGCCTCAATCTGGAAACTTGCCTGGGCCAGATGTACAGCCTGTAAACATGAACACACATGAGTACTGAACAGTTTTACAGAATATTTAAAGTTGTCAAAAGAATCACTGGGCTTTATATGCAATGTGACAAACACCTGCAAAAAACAGAGTTATGGAAAACATGCTTATTTTCATGAATCTCATAGACATATGAAAAGTTTGGCCCTTGTACCAAATTCTGATTCAAAATGATTTGCTTCTTTAGAGGCTAAAAATCACAAATGGTACCTGAAAAGTGTGTTTTCAAATACACACTCATTCCTCAAAACCCAACAAAAACACTCACAGAAATGTCTATATTTTGCCGTAACCAGATGGCTATGTAACATAATGGAGTATACTGTTCTTTCAATTACGTTACTGCATTTGCCCACTTTAAAAGGCCTGAAATAAATGACTTGAAATACACATCTTCAAATAAGAAAATAAAGACAAAGTTTGTATTATATGTAATGAAAGACTCCTTCAAAGTAATCTCTTCACTATTAAAGCCTTCTATTTGGCATTGCAGACGAATCACTACATGGAAGACTGATGCTGCTCAACATATGACAACAAAAAACACATATAGGGAGGTAATTAATTTCCAGGATATTCTGCTTTTGTCAGGTATGTAGACTGCATTCTTTATTCTTTGTTATGCTGTTGCAGCTGAACACAAATCGGTACCAAGCTTTCTCTCTGTTACATTTTTTTGGTAAATGAATATTAACGGTTGTCTCACCAGTTCACCAATTCAGTGATATATCACCCTGGCAAACTGAGATAACAGCTGTTCCGAATCAGGGGAGCAAAACAGTTTAAGTATAAAGACAAACAGGTAACTTGATGGAGAGAATCTGCGAGGATGAGAGCTAGCATACATATGTATAAAAATTAGCAGAGAATCTCAGCTGAAATGCATGCCTAGCAGGAGAGGCTTTTCAGCCCCTGTTCTGCTTTTTTGCACAGTGAAACCAAGAAGGAAGTGTCACAAGGAGCTTTTCACATACCTGTTCATGACAAAAGCTTTATGTTCAATGTGCAAGTGTAATTTTTAGGAAAAAAGTATGAAAATTTGTTACAGGAAGAGTTGCAATTACTTTTATCTCACAAATACTCCACTTAAGAGTTATAGAACCTACTGCTTTGAATCTCCTCCACACATTTACCTAAAATTGTGTGCCTTCATATACATGTCGCAGAAAATACTTCAGTATTAGCTATCTGGAAAGCTTAAAAGAGCACATACTATTCTAAGATGATAATTCTGAAATATAGGAAATGAGAACTACAGAATTTTTTTAAGTACCTAGTATTAACTACATTTTATATGTATCTGTTTGGAAGCTTTTCAAAATATCTTCTGCTGAAATATAAACATGGTAATTTGGAGTATACTATGTAGACTGAGTCCTTCCTTTAACATAAGATTATTATTTACAGATTTATGACATAACATTCTTGACAAGTAAAATGTCCAAAAGTCATTGCCCAGGCAGGATTTACTCAGTGTACTATCTAATTAACAATATTTATGAGTAATTTTAGAAACAATGCTAATTAGCAGTGAACCCAAACACTATACTTAGCCAAGTTGAGCAAAAAAAATTACATGAAAAGTGATTACATACTTTTTCCAGGGTTTAGAATTAAAAATACACTTCTGTTTGATACAAGTGCTGCATTTCTTTAACTTCTCCTAACAGATCATGCATTACTTAGCATGTGCATTTTTTAAAACTCTTCTTAGAACAAGAGCAGCATCAAGGCTAAATAATCCTGTACAAAAGAGTAATTTTGTTTGCTTTTGTCACTACTGTTGTTTTGACTGCCAATTTCAAACCAGCTGAAGCCAAACTTCTGAATATCTTTCCTTTCACAAACATTCCATTTACTTAACCAAATAACAAAATACTTAAGTGTAGAAGATTACATAAAACCTTGAATAATAAAATACACTTCAAAAGCAATCATGGTATACTGAAACGTGTCAAAATCCTGACATTTGAGCACAAGACATCACAAATACAGAAAAAAGTATGTGCATTAAAAAAAGAAAAATTAATATCCTGAAGATTAGGAAGTCCCCTCAAGACTTGTAAATCTAAATGACATGTTCTGATTCTCAGCAGATCCTGAGCTACTAGTTGCTTCAGTCTGGGAGACTGATCTAGGAAGCAGCACTGTTATGCTCCTACATCCATTCCTAGGTATCTGTTACTGATTTCTCTTAGGGGCAGCTAAACCAATGTCTAGCCTACTCTGCTGTTGCTTTTCTTTCAGCCAGTCAAGCTCATGCAGTAATATACATATATCATACTTTTAAGTTTCTAAGCAATTGATCACATATTCTTTATTCTTCTGCAGTTTAAAATTATTTAAAGTAACTTGTATGATCAGCCTAGAAAATCCTAAAAGTTCATCTTGTACGATTAAGATGCTATATCACTGGTATTTCTGAAAACAATTCCTTCTGTATATAAAACTGTCACTTGCTATCTATTACTGTGCCTCATTTACCAGATGTAGGCTGTAGACATAAGTTATTGCTTTAAAGTGGCTGACACTGATCTGATTCCTGCAGTAGGGCATGTTCTCCACCAAATTAATCTCAAACCAGTGATTACAGAAAGGACACTGCATCACCCTCCCTGGATGCATTTAGAATTAGATATGGTGCTTAAGGATATGGTATAGGAGTGGCCCTAGAAGAGTAAGATAATGGTTAGACTTGATGATCTTAAAGGTCTTTTCCAAATATAGCGATTATATGATTTTAAATCCCTGGAGTTTAGCAAAACCACTCTGGAATTCGGGTGAATGTGATAAAAATCTGTATTTTGCTGCAGCAATGGTGCACTAGGTCAGTTTAATAACAGAAAATCGCCCACGAATCACAGCATTATTTTGGTTGGAAAAAACCTCTAAGATCAACTCCAACTGCCAAGCTAAAGCCACCATGGCCATTAAACCATGTCCCAAAGTGCCATGTCCACATGTTTCTTAAACTCCTCCAGGCATGGTGACACCACCTCCTCCTTGGCAAGTGTGTTCCAATGTCTGGCCAGTCTTCAGTAAAGAAGTTTTCCCTAGTATCCAATCTACACCTCCTCTGGCACAATTTCAGGCCATTTTGTCTTGTTCTATCACCTGTTACTAGGGAGAAAAGACTGACCCCCATCTCACTACAACCTCCTTTCAGGTAATTGTAGAAAGCAATGAGTCTCCTCCTCAGCCTCCTTTTCTGTAGGCTAAACAATCTCACTTCCCTCAGCTGCTCCTCTATGAGACTTGCTCTCTAGACCCTTCACCGGCTTTGCTGCCCGTAAAACAGCAATCGGGTGAAGGGAGTAAGACTAAAGTATTTAATCCTGAAACTGACATTTTTTTCTTTAACGTGTGCCCACCATGATGGGAGGAAATATTTCAGAAAAGTATCTGCAGAATTCTGTTATAGATCTTATTCCACAGTGTTCTCTTATCAGCTGCTGTCTAATACAATGCCTGGAGTATAATCTGAAATACTGTGTACTTCTGACTGGCACAGAAATATAGAGTCAAATAAGAATGTAATTTAGATTAGGATGTATTTTGAAGACTATATATGGGCTAGATATTTTATCATATCTTTTCACAGGAAAAATATTCAACATCACTCTCTTGAACCACTTGAACACATACATGTGTGCACATCTGCCCGGGTATTCTTAAAAACCCTTTGTATGTGTTCATTTATTGCTTAGAAACTTCTGCAGAGGTTCCTACTTTGATAGTTATAAGCTACTCCAGTGGCAAATTATGTAAAATTACATAAAGTTTTCTGCAGCAAAAACTTACTGATAATATACATAGGAGCAGATTGAAAGAAATTCTGAGTCTTTAAAAATTTACGGTCCCCAACCATACATATGTACATACACACACATACATATATATTAAAGTAGTCTTTTTTTTTTTTTTACTATTCTAAAAGCTGAGAATGCTAGCATAATCACTGAAATACAAGTTTCATCATACTAGGGACATTCTAAGAGTGCTGTATATGCTTATGCAAAGCAATAGCTCTCAAAGGGGTTTCCATGCTAAATAAAAAAAATCCATATACATAAAGAATTTCACTTTCTTTCATATTGGTCATTAGCTTAATGAAAGTTTCAAGATAAAAATAGAAAGCTGTAACTGGAATTTCTGTTCTATTGATCCATTTCACAATTTGAACACTTTCATTGTTTTTATTATTGTATTTGGGCATCATTTTTCCATAATTCACTTTTCCCATACTTTAAAGAATTTTCCAACCTTTGTCACCAAAAAGTAAAGTACTATTGGGTTTACTTTCTTCACAGTAAAACTATGCCATATGCAATAACACATTATCCCTTCAAAAATACTAAGTCCTGTCACAAATTTTCAAACAAAGGTAACAACATTATTTAGCTGACTAATTGTACCTATAAGTCTTTTGTTATACTCATACAGATATGGTCTCCTAAAAGGCAATGAGCTTGACATTTGAAATCTGATTTTGCATAGTTTTGTTGACTCAAAAGATTGCCATAAGCTGTTTCTCTCACTTCAGCAGCTGAGCAAGGGGTTTCATAATTCCCATTTTGGAATTACAAGTGTAAGTAATGCCATTAAACCACTTGTTCATCTGAGAATAATACAAGTTTTGTCACAGATCAATGTGACTTACTATATATTAATTCCTTACTCTTCGCTTGTTTGACTATGCTCAGATTTCAGACAGAAGGCATCCTTCAGTGTTTGGAAAACTTTTACTATATTGCATATATGCTGAGATAACCTGCCACTATTCATTGGAAATAAAGCATTTCATACTGAAACAGCATGCATAAATGTCACAACAGTGTGCAAAACCTCATGCTTAAAACATATTTCAGAAAAGTTTATGCTGATGATTTCTTTCTGGTCTTTAATAATTATATTAGAGTGGTTATTTTGACACACTTGAACCTCAGGCCTTGAAAGACTGTTCTTTGAAAGAATGGTTGTCAGTATATGAGCAAAGGCTCAGGCAGGCCTACCTCTAAAAGTAACCCTACCATTGCTCTTTAAGTCCAGGGACAGAAGCCCATGAACATCACAACACTTAGATACTTGTCTCTAAGGACAATGGCCTCTAAAAATCACACCCTTCTCAGGGGGTTGTTTACAAAAGACTCTAGAAGTACTGCATCGATATCCTGCAACACTTTTCTACAGTACTCATTTTCCCACAAATGCTAGACAATCTACAAACTTTTTTTATTTTATTTTTGTATCAGGATCTAACAAGTGCAAATGTAGCACTACCTGACACTTAGGAACTGAAGCCTTTTATACATTATTATTTAAAGCTCATGAGAGGACCCAGAAATATATTTTTTTAAGGATTTAAGAAATTCTAGAAATAGCATGACCCACATTTCAGCTAGGAAACCAAGATGTAGATCTGCTCGAGAAGGTAGCATAAGGAAAACGGCCTTCTACTCCCAGAAACCATAGAAGATAGAACAATTTCAACTCCCCTCTTAGTCAGCAATTACTGAAGACAAAGTCCCTTTTTTGCATTAATATAACTTCCAATATAGAATACTAAACAAACAAACAAAAAAACCCACAAAATCATCTGTTTGGAAGTAGTGGAAATTGTAGGTTCACTTCAAAAAAATTTCAGAAGGAAAAGTAAAGCCAGCTGAAATACTACAGAGATTTTCCAATAGTCTTACAGACAAGCTACACAAAGTGCATTGTTTCAATCAATTAAATAGGGATTAAAAGTGAAGACCTGGCCTAAGATAGGCAGGGGAAGAAAAGGAAAGATAATTAATGCATAAGATTATGTGGATCTTAGTAGGAATTCACGTGATGCCACCTCTTGAAAGATTATTAACCACAACTTTTCATCTTTTGCAAAGCAGCCCTGCTTTTTCTTCAATACCTCTTCCTTTGCAATACCTCTGAGATAGCTGTTTTCCTGTCATCTTAAGGATGCTTTTCCTTGCTGACATTCATATGCTGAATACCAAAGTTCTATAAAGGACTGAAACAGCACTGTATTTCAACCTTTTAAGGGGGGCAACATAACAGAAAATGTAACGTTCTGCCGGACAGGAATATTTTTCTTTACATAAATGACAAATAGCAAAGCCGAACAAAAGGACAAAAGTTTTCACAGCCCAAACTGATTTTTTAGAATGCGGATAAGACAGGGACATGATGGACAAGGACAGGACTGGCTTTATAGTCAAAACTACATTCACGCTGTTTTTTCCAATCACAGGGTCCACAGAAGAGTTTCCTTAACACCTCACTCCTCCCCAAAATTACACTAACACCTTAGAATTACACATGAAGACATTGCTTCTTTACAATTTCTGAAAACTTACAATTCAGTGAACTAAAACAAGTTGGAAGCTGTCCAGCAAATACAGTCTTCCTTCATAGGAACCTAGTTCAAGTTATTTTCCACTCAGTTTAGAAAGGTTGCCCTGAGCTGTGTTTTTCTGGCAATGCTATTACCTTGAGATCACACCTTACAATATTTTTCCCTCTGCTGGCACCATAAAGACCTGCTCTTAATCTTCTGTGACCAGTTGTGTCCTATGCAGTCTTTCCACTAGGTCGTAACAACCTTACACATGTGGTTTGCAAAAATAAATGAAGCAGTAATCTGGTATGATAAAGAGATTACTGGTTCATTCAAAACCCTACCTCCACCTGCGAAAGTTTAAAAAGACAGAGCCATAAAATACAGATGACTGATGTCTTCAGAAAGCTTAAAGATTTTTATGAGCTTCTTCAGTGTGGTTTTATAAACGGATGCTCATTTTTGAGTATTTCAGATTAAAACAGAAAAATTCATAACCATCAAGACTTAATTTGACTATGAGAAAACAGGTATATAGATTTCAGAGCCTTCAAGCACCAAATATTTTAAATATGTTAAAACATGTTTTACAGCACAGAAAGAAGGTAGGTAATACACTAGAACTCTTTCCACCTTGGAGACAGGAATGCTTACCATAGTTCTGACAAAAGTAGTCTTTTTTTTTTTTAATTAATAAAGAGAAAAGGCTTCTTAGAAGAGTAACAAATGAAAGAGACCTACCAATACTTCAGATCATATGTGTCCTCTCATTACAATGGCATTTGAGCAAATTCAAAAAGGGAGTAAAGACTATCAGTGCTAAGAAAACATTTGTTAAAATGCAAACAATTTTCTCTACTCTTACTCTCTCCTTATAGTGACTCAGCATTTCTGAGATATGCAGGCCTAATCCCAAAAACTATCCAAATGGCTTATATTTTCCTGGACTCTAAAATGAAGCTAAATAAAAAGGTCCACTGAGCAACATCCATAGTTAGGGAGTATAACCACAGCATGTGCTTGAAAATGGTATATATTAAAGCAGACAAGAAAACACAGATTAAAGAATGCAAGGTGCCTAAAACAGCAAAGACAAGGAAATGTAACACTTTTTTTAACTGTCCACTGTGTATGTGTATGAGGTCATTGTATACTTTTTTCACATTCTTTAAAAAAAAAAAAACAACAATGCTAAATATAGACTTCCTTCTTCACCTAACTATAGATATTTTTGGTTATTTCTTTTTGTTAGTAGGAGACAACAAAAAAAATAATCTCACAAGTAGGATTTATTACAATGTAGTATGTATTTTAATTCTGGGAAAGGATAAAAGCAAGTACTAAAAAATATGCCTCCACCACTGCCCTGGAAAAAAACCAAAACACCAAACCCTTGTGTATCTTTCACAAACTAATTGCCTTCTCTTTTTTTTATGGGTTTGCTCTACAGACAAACTACAGTGAATCTTAAATGGGGCAAAATAACAAAAATACTTGTTGTTATATTACTGGTAAAATAGATGGAAGGGTAAAAAAAATTATTTCCATCCAAGGAAAGACACAAGATCCAAGTGGGGCTGGGGTGGGGGGGGAAGTCCTCTACGGTGCTTTAGAAACAAGACATGCAAAAGTTATTCCAGACAAGGAATATAATCAACTCCTTTAATTAAATAGATTAAAGGAATAGAATTTTAATGGCCAAAGAATGAAGTCAACATAATGTCACTCTCCAGAAAGCCCCAAGCTTAAAGAGCCCTTCTGTGGAAAAAACTGCAGCGTGAGCATTCCCTAAGCTTAAAATGGACACAGCGAATAGAACGGGAGATCCACTTTACACAGTGCTCAGCAGCAAACATATCCAAGGAAATCAATACCAGTTCTGCCAGTACTGATTTCTGCAGAGCTTTATTCCAACAGGTTGATATAAGGTAGGGCACAGGAAGGGTAGGCAGTTGCAGCAGTGTTCCTGTGAGCAATTCTCGGTAAGTAAAGGGACTGGCAAACATTATCCTCTGTCAATTCCCAAGAAAATCTCATGTAGATACATGGAGGAAGCATTACTCCCAGAGGTAGGTGTGCAAACACTTCCAATTCCTTTCTTCTTATGCTTCTCTCTGAAGAGGGGGACAGAAGGTCCCCCACGGTTAAGAGTGGCCTCACTCTAAAGGAGTATTACACTTCTGAATATAGTATTATCTTAAGTAGCCCCAGTTTCCCAAAATCACAGTTTCTGTGCCATCCATAATATAATGGTGTATTTCGATGCATCCAAAGGCACACACTGATGTCAAACTGAATAAGCTAGAGAGCAATCTTTCTTCCCACTGAAAAATCAAAGATCTACAACTATCTCATCTTTTTTCACACACTTTAAGTGCCTCCATATTAAATTTCATGTATGGAACGGCACATATCAATAAAAGCACATGTAATCCATAAGTTCACTTCAGAAAAAATGTAAAAGAAATGAAGTTCAGTAGGTAGTCCTTTAGTTATACCACACACGCTGATCTGGTTTGCTGTCCCTCTTCTCTGTCATGAATATCTCCTCTTATTGAAGCCACCCTTATCTTCACTTTAGCCTTTTAACATGTGAGCAGAAATCAAGAAAGATTTATAAAAGTAGGATGGAATAATTTTAAAGGGTGTCTCCTAAGTGATATACTTTAGAATAGAGTTTACTTCTGCACTAAATTCTTTCACAAAACCGAAGTTTGTTCAGTCTCATGGAATTTCAGAAAAAAATACAACTAACTGTATCCATACAAAGTGAAATATTATTTTTTTTTCTTCATTAAAAATGAAAACCACACAACAGGCTTTACTGGTTGTGCACTGGCAGGAAACCAATATTGCATTTATTAGTGCAAAATACATTGAAAGCCATGTAACTCTTGCTGCAAGTTCAGAATTCTGAAGAAACTCCCCATGCAGACATTCCTGCAGTCTAGAGCTATTTTGGAATAAGCAGTTTGTTGATGACAGTATACCATTAAATCAAGACACTGGAATCTATGCTGATCAAGCAAATCAACTTCGTATATTCCCATTCATTTTATCTACTCTTCAACTTATGAATCATCCTGAAATCCAAATTATTTTTAAATTAACACAAGGGAAAACATTTAATTCCACATCCTCCCTTAATTGCCAAAATTCACAGTAAAGATTACCATTAAGTCTCTACAAAACAGAACAGTCAAAGAGCTCCATATAACATCACCATTTAGAAAATTGTACTGAGCCTCTTTTTACCCTACCTTGTTGTGTTTCTGCTGGTGCTTTGCCCTGGTATCCAGGATATGGTAAGGGGTTTCAAAGTCTCTGTTAATGTAATAAATTAATCTTGAAGGCAGTGTGATTTCCTTTTGGATTGCATTGCTGTAGTTATTTTTACTGTAACTGCTTTTATTCGCTTGAAATATATTCTCTTCATCTGACAGTACTCCTCCTATACTGCCTGCAGTTTCATTCCAATGCAGATCTGAGGAAAAAAAGATATGCCAGCCATGAATTAGATAGCAGAATGTTTATTTCCAAAAAAAGCTACATATTTAGCTTGCAGTATTCTAATATTGTATTAGCCACACAAACAAACAAGAAGATAACTCTCTCACTGAGCTATATTTGATTAATCTTTCACACAAAATGGTTTCCAAAATATTTAATATATGGTCACGGATCATCAATATTTTAATGTGTCTCAACCTCAAATGGAATAGAGGGGGGGGAAAAAATACTCAAACTTTTAATGGATATGTTGTTATTCCTTACACTTTTTTTTGATAGGCAAGTTCTCTCTGAAAGATAACACACACACAAGAAATCCCCAACAAACAGCCAACCAAAAAAAAAATAAACCACCCACAAAAAAAACCCAACCTATGTTCTTGAGAAAAATTCAAAGTTTCCCACTTCTCTCTTTTACCTTTGACAAGAAGCCTCCTCCCCCCACCCCTCCCTTTCTTCCCCAGTGGCAGTTTTCCAGATGAAATATTGTATCTTTACTCATTAAAATTTCAAGACGCAATCAATCAACAAACAATGTAACAGTAAAAGTGAGGCACAAACTGACTATGTTCAGCATTCCCTATCATCAATATGCACTCAAAAGCTAATAAACAAACAAACAAAAAAATCGCACACACAAATCAAACCCCAAATAAATAAGCTTCCCAGTCACGTCCCTGTATACACGCATCCCGACACACGCGAAAAACACCTCAGCCCTTTTATGTCGCATACCTCGCCAACGTACTTATACGCACACCATCCCCTTATCTAAAACACTGCAGCACTAGCTTCAGAAAAGCAGAGAGGGAACGCTCACATTTCTTTTTTTGTAAGCAAACAAGCGAAAAAAAGACATCTTCTGAGCCTCTGTAAGCCGAAACAAACACGTACACAAAGCTGGCATAAGCGAAAGGCAAGAAATGGACACTCAGGATAACACATATTATGGAGGTCTATCACCCAGAAAAGAGGTAAGGGGAGCAGGGGCGGGGGAGGACAAGGCATCGAAAAGCAGTAGATTCCTCATGCACACATGATGGCTCCTCATACCCACCGGTGGCCGTTGCGCCCTCGCGGGTCCGAAGGCAGGATGAGCCATGGAGGAGCAGAAGCAGGGAGACAAGGCGACCGAGAAGCTGCAGAACTGTGAGGTGGCAAGCGGCGGAGAGGCGGCGGCCGCAGCGCGGCTGCCGCAGGGAGATGCTGCCAGGCGGCTTCATGGCTCATAGCGCCCCGGAGCGGCGCGGGGGGCGGCCGGCCGGGGGGCAGCGCTGCGCTCTCACCCCCAACGGGCTGCGCCCGTGGGGCCAGGCGGGCGGGCGGCGGCAGGGGAAGAAGGACGGAGGCGGGCGGCTCCCCTTGAAGGTACCCACCCGTCTGGCTGCTCGCCTCACCGGTACGAGAGACCGTTACCTCAGTGCGAGGGCGGGCAGCTAACGGCGCGCGCACCTTCCCCCTCCCCTCCGCCCTCAGTTTTCAGCCCCTAGGCAGCGCACGCGCGCCGATCTCGTCCCACGGCAGTCGCGGGGGTGGGGCGCGAGGGCACTGGCCATGGTGCCGCCACTGGGTGAGGGGGGCGGTACGGTGGTGTCGGCGGTCACGACGCGCTGAGCAGCCCGCAGGGGGCTACCCGTCGGAGGGCCGCGGGGGCCATGGCATACGGAGCGCAGCTGCGCCGAGTCACACTCTCCGTGCTGTCACGAGGGTGGAGACAGAGGCAGGTCAGGCGTCCAACTGCCCAAACAAACACTAACAGGTTTTTATGTGCACCTGGAGTGGGCAGAGACCGAGGACGTGTTTTTCTGAGGCGGGTGAGATCCGCTCCTAAAGCGTGCACCACTGCAAGCGGAGTTTGTAATTGCTCAAATTCGCTTAAGAACTTTATGTAGGGTGAAATTACTTAGAAAACCGTGCGTCCAGAACCAGGCTTAGAAGAGATTTGGGTACAAAAGGCAGCCACCACTGGTCAGTTTGCTCTCAGGGAAGCTCTCTACTTGCCCAGGTAAGACAAGTGAGCCCTTTCACAACTTACAGCCCTTGCCCGCAGCAGAGGGTTGCAAGTGGCCCTTCCCATGAAACCATCTCCTTCTGCTCGAAGTGTTATGTGGAGCTTCAGGGTCCCCTCTGCTCCCTTCCAACACGTTCAGCCAGCAAATTTGTTCCTGTATCTCCCTCTCTTTTATCTTTTTAAGTCCCTGTGACTCGCTCATTCTTACTTGCTGCAGCCAACCTGCAGTGCAGTGGTTGTGAGAACCAAATGTTACCAAAAGAATGTACATATGTGTTAGGGTTTTTAAAGAGCCGATAGAATGAAGCTCTCAGATGAATTGGAGAGAAAACAGAATTATATTTGGAGAGATACATAAAGAAATTACAAAGCAGATACAACAAAAAAAAGCAGATAAAATCCGTAACTCCCTTGAATTTTCCCCCAACCCAGAACTAAATCTATAATCCCCAGTGCTCCAATCCTTCCCTCTCTAACACCTCTGTCATCCACAGGCCTAAACACAGCCTCTGGAGCCCCCAAAACGGGCTACTCCTTACATGTTTGTCCACATTAAAAGCAGCTCCCACCCAACACAGGGCTGGAGGGAGAGGAAAGGAGAACGAGGTGGACTCACCGTGAGTTTGTAAAGAGATAGCAGAACTATGGGATTGGATAACAATTTTACAGTCCCTAGAGGAATTTTAACCCTATAGTTCACAACCTGGGACAGTATGTTGACAAAGAAAATGCAGGTGTGTACAATAATCAAAGAGGACCACTGCAGGGACGTGTTTGATTAGAATCACCTGGTTTAAGTCCACTCTAGCATGGTGCATCCAGCAGCAGAGAGTCTGGACCACAAAGAGAAAGAAGTCTTATTCTTTTTCTGTAGAGTGAGTAGGATCTTTCATACTTTAGTCCAGCACGTCTGTAGTGAACCACCAATATGAAGAATATTTGCAAAGACAAAAACAACTTCAAAGAGATACATGAAGATTTATCTGCTGCTTTGTATTCATTCCATAGCTTCAGGAGTCAGAGAAAAAAAAAAAAAAAAGAAAGAAAGCTGAGTTCAGAGACAACTTCAGATAGAGAGTTCTCAGTGCACATTATTCCCAGAAGACTTCTAATACCCAAGAATAGATATGTTTTATTTTGGTGCAGGTCTCACTGCTGAGAAAATAAAGATGTTTCTTCTTTTTGTCTAGATATGGTTTTCTATTTGTCAGCTTATTCCTTCTAATCTGTGTCTGGGTACCATACAAGTTTCCAGAAAGATAGGAATTTTCTCTACTTCACATAATTTTCTTTAGATTCCAGCCTGAATCCATTATCATTGTTAGTTTAGAAGTACAAGCAGTTTTATGAATCATTATCATGCAAATTATTTCATAGCAATAGAGTTACTATTTAAAAAAAAAAATAGCTCTAAGTACTCATGCTAGTCAAATATGTGCTACTTGTGGAAGCTCAAATTGTGCAATTGCAGAAAAAAAAAAAAAAAAAAAGACACAGACCCATGAGATGACCAGAAGTGAAAAATAACAGAAAACTTGCCTTAGGAATTCTCTCTTGTCCAAGTCTAGGGAAAAAAGCTATACCAGTTTTCTGTATAGAGTAATCTTCCTTGATTCTCACATTCCCAGACACTTTCCAAGCAGCTCATCTAGCCTAGCTGTTCCTCATCATTAGATATCACTTGAACATTGCAACAAACAGCAATGTCTCTTCCATAAACATACAAACAGATCAAAAGACCAGTTATGTCAGTGCATCTCGAACTAAAATAAATATAATTAAAAGAAAAAGTAGGAGCAAAGAATAAAGCATATTCTTTCTATGTACAATTATAACAAACAAACAAAAAGCCCAAAATAAACAAACCCAAACCAGAAACTTTCGCTACAACAAGGGAACGAGTGTAGCAACATTGAATGCTAGGAACACCTGCTTTCTGAAATTAATTCTTCTTATTTTTGCTGTCAAGATTTTAAGGGAAGAAAATACGGAAAATAACAACTCTTTCTACAAAGACTGTCTAATGGCAAAGATATTCTAAGGTTCTTTTAATGCACATACAAGTCTACAGCAGAAATAATCACCTGAATAAACTACCTGAAGGAGATATGCCTAATCTGCCAGTCCCAGTACATGTAACTCAAGCTGTGTTTCATAGACCTGCTACAGACCTTCAGATGGTCATGTGCATTTCACAGAGCATAATCAGCTCTGATGAAATAAATATCTCACTAGGAATGACACCTGCTGTTTTTTTAAACCTGCTTTCACCTTGGAAATATACCATGAAATAATCCCAGGTAGACTGCACGGTAGATACCTGAAAACAAAGTATGTCAGAAATGTGGGTTATCATAGCACCACCTGTATGAAATGAAATAAGCTGAAACAACTAAGTTAAAGTTACACAGAAAATGGCTGATAGCTGCTACTTCAAGACTGGCTAGGGGGCAAAAGATACTATCCAAGATATATACATACTGTCAATCTGGATGATTTAATTCTACATCACATCTCCAGATGATTGCACAGAGCTTTTAAATCCCTTCCTCTTTTATCAGGATGGGGGGCAGTGAGGACATGGGATGAAATTTTGTAATGCTGCAATTCAAATGAAAAACACTTCCAATGCAAAACTGTCAATATTAGCCTTGGCTGTTCATATTGACAGTCAACAGGGAAATGTTAGTCCAGGCTCTGTTAACCTGGTGGTAAAAACAAAACTTTCCAACTCAATCAAATGCCTTTTCTGAAATCACCTGGAAAAGTCAGCATATCATTTGATTTGGGGAAGTGTCTATGTAGAATATGGTTTTAAGGAACTTGGTCCTTACCAAGGCATAAATAATGTTGGTCTTGCTGAGTGAGCACAATTAAGACTGCATTGTACTAGGAAATGCAGTTTCTGGATTTCAACAGCAGTCTCTTATCTAACACTTGAGCAGGTAGGGTATTCTTGGATATTTCTATTAAAACTACAAAGAATTTGTGTAAGGAAGAGGAATACTTCTTTTGCAGATGGAATGTGAAGGAGAAAAGTTCAGGGGATACAAACATGGGCGACTGATTTATCAAAAAGGTCTTTGCAAGGATGCCATAAGAGCACTGGGTATCTTATAACAGTGATGATCATTACAGAAAAGGAAACCACAATATCAAATATTCAGTTTAACAGAAGGTTAAGTGTAGAAAGATATTCATAGTTGCTTTCATATTAACAGATAATACCAATTGGGCAGCTCAGGACTGGACTAAGCTGATGAAGGGTATAATGCCATTAGGACAACAGGCAATGGGAACAGCAGAGAAGCAGCAGCCATTGCTGCACTCTGTTCTCAGATGAGTGCAGCAGTCAAGTATGACTACAATTTATTTGTATTACTAGCAGACTCAGCCATAGGCCAAGGTTCTGCTGTGCTCTGTGCTGTACAGACACAGGACAAAATGACAGACCTGATCAAGAAATTTCCTTTTGATTAACAATAGCAAATAACCCAGGCAGTGCTGTAAATAACAGAAGAAATATAACAGCTCTAGCAGGGATATCAAGAACACTGCAGTTCTAAAAAGCAGTAATTACACTGGAGACACATCTAGCAACAATAGAACCCCATTAACAGGCACATAACTAATCCACACAACATGCAATTTGCATGCAGAAGGTGTTGACCATTCTCTGTTCCTCAACATAGGGGTAACAGCTAAGAATGCTCTAATGAAACTTCATGTCATTCATATTTCCTTTCTTTATATCATATGCAGTGTTAAGTATGGATAATTTATACTTAGAAGAAACCTGGTAATTGCACTGAACAATACATTGCATTAGTACAACTGTTTTTTAATCACACATGTTTGAATACTCACTGATTCTTCTTGTTCAGCTATTCTCAAAGAGCTCCTCAGTAATTAGTGCCAAAGAGAATATTTCTATATGAAGGCTGTTACAAAATTTTCTTAGAACGTGACCATCTCTTGCTACACATCCCACCACCTAACAGTGCAGCAGCAACTCAGCATTTAGTCAGAAAAATAAGTACTTTTCACTTATTCTGTTTATTTTAGGTTCTTTAAACACTTTTCAGCAACTAGGCGGGGGAAGGGGGAGGAAGGCCTGAAGCATAAGTGTTGCATTAAAGCAATAAACACATACGACATATTCAAGAAACAGAGCATCGGCTCTAGATGCTTCTGAAGCAAGCACTCAGAGCACCTAAGTCATGTTGGGAGTCTCCTCCCACCCCAGGTGTGAGCACTTTGCCCTCCCTGCCCACTCCCTTTATAATCCACACCAGGAAAGGTGGAAGCCCCTAGCTGCGTCCAAGTGGGCAGAAGGATCTTTCTCCTATCATCACTGGTGAGTGCCCATGGTGCACACTGGGTGAACAAGAATGGAATCTAAAGGCCAGGGGCCCTGGTGGTCCCCCAGCTAGCTAGGAATAGGATTGACAGTCATTCTAACACCAGTCATGGGTGTTGGCTGGGTCTCCTTACTTAGGCTGAGCTCCTTTATGTTTAGCTGATTCTTTCTGCTTGCTTTTACAACTGCAAAAATGGGATGAAGGCATGAATCTGTTAAATGCTTTGAGAAGCCCTGAGGTTGTATGGAGAGAATGTCTGAGAATCCCTAACAAGGAAAAATGGAATAAATATCAAATCTCATTGACACTCTTTTATGTCAGAGTGGTTAAAGCTCTGTCTTGATTTGTAACCAAGTTAAAATTAGCTTTATTCAGTACCAGGTGAAATCCTGACTCTGTTAAGCCAGGTCAGGGCACCAGACAACTATGATGTGGTTCAGGATTTTACTTGATGAAGCTGCCTGACAGCTGGAGGTTTTTACAAATTGTCTCAAACCATATGTGTTTCTGCTTCAAACTGTACTAACTTGCACATAAACTAAGCAGTCTCATTTCACAGCATTATGACTGCAAGCTGCACTTCTCTGGATGCTCTGTGGGTTGGTTGGAAAATACATTTATTTGTTGCCAGGTGGGTAAAGGTACTGCACAGGTCATACCTCTAAGTCTGTTTTCAGGACTCCTATGCACCCCCTAAGATTCAGTGGTTTATGACTTAAAATTCCAACAACAACTTTAAGTGCTTCATGAAGATTAGACAAGATCTTCTCTTGGCTGTAGCCTGGGTAAAAGCTCTTGCCTAAATTCGGGTTGGCATATGAAATGCCGTTCTCCTTGGAAGAGATTCTTCTTTTCTGTAGGATAAGGCTTTTTCAAGGGGCCCATTAACATCAGGGGAATTCTGATGGTTCATTCCACTACCTTAAAGTTAGCATTTTTCCAGTAAAAATTTCATGTTGCCAATAGAGAAATCCTGTATAACATGTAAGTGCTGTTTTCACAGCACACTACCCCAGAGAGGGAATCAAATACAGTAAAAATGCCACTTCTCTATCAGAGCTGTCACTCATTTACCAAGATCTGCATGCACATTGTTAACTACTCCTCTCACCAGTGATACATCACAAATGATCTCTGAGTATCCTCAGTATCTTGTGTTCCAGCATTCCAGGTTAGAATATTTACAGTAATTAGTATATACTTTCCATCCTCTCCCCTAAGCATTGTGAAACCTGAATTGTAAGGTCAAGTGAAGAAAGTAACATGATAAAAAGAATGTAAGTTACCAACATTCAGCAAGGAAAGGAAGATAACACAGTGCTGTACTGATAAAAGCAAATGAGTCAGAAGTTTTAATTGCAGTTCAGTTTGTATCCAGGTGAAACAGCATCACTAATCTACTTCTGATGGTAAGAAAAAAGTATTCAGTATAAACCACGAGGCTAATTTCAGAATTAACTCACTGTGTACTGAAGTGTGATTAATAAAACGTTCATATCCAAGGGATTTTACAAATTGTTTAGTAGAGCTCCTCAGCAGCATTTAAGCAACTGCACGCATAAAAGATACTGCAGTGACATATTTTTGCCATCAATGGAAATATTATGATACTAAAGGTTCCAAATAGTCACCACATGATCCAATATGTTAATAAGAGACAGAGTAGCAGCATGCTGGTCAATGAGGCTACTTAGAACACATTTGTCAGCTGTTCCAATATGAATATACTCAGCAAGTAAAACATACGCCAAGAGATTTTTAAAAAGAAAATAAAAAGCTGATCTAATAAGAAAGCACTATGTGTGGCTGTGACACCAACCTGCTTCTTGGTAGCTTGTTTCACTCTTGTGAGTTAAAATGTAAAAAGAGTGTCAAGAAAAGTTAAGGTAGGGTGGCAGGGGAAATCTTAGTTAAGTACTTTGGTTTATACCACCTTCAAACTAAATACATGGACTTCACATCCCAAGGACTTGCAACAGCTGATAAAACACTTCCAAGTGGTAGGTTCTAAAAAAGACAGACTGCAGCTATTTCAGTGCAACTTTCCAAATGGGAGGGAAGATAAAAATCACTCTTTTCCTGACCCAATTCCACATATACAGGGTACAAAAGGGCTCTGAGGGATCTCCTGAGTCATCAAATCCAGCCCTCGGCCACCACTAGCTATTTCATCAGAGTTCCTTTCATACATTTAATTTAAAAGTAATTGGAGGTTTTGCCCTCCTAGTAACACTGGAAGGCTGTTCTAGAAGCTCATTGTTAGAATCATTAAGTAAATCCTCCTACTTCCCAGCCTAAATTTATTCATGCCTAACAAACTCATTTGTTCTTGTGCCAACCCTGGCATTAATAGTTCAGTGCCCCTGCTAGCAGAAATGACCAGATTCGTGATGCTTACACTATCTAAGCCCAAGTGATAAGCGAAAATTTCTTGAGAGTGTAGATGAAAAAAACAAGGATATCTTCAGCACAGAGATGCCCCAGACGGCAAGGACTGGATTAGTTTAAGAAGCAAAAGGAACATGGCCATACTAGTACAACCACAGGATTGAGATACTAAACCTCATCAGGAAAAAGAACTTAATAGCTACAGCTACTGCTGATTGGAAGCTGGTTGTCTGAGCATAGACATGCAGCATTTAAACGTGCTACAGTTTATTTTCTTATGTTCATTCAAAAATAAAAAATTAATCCAATAACTTGCAGGTTCTGAGGCTTCTACTCAGGTAAGAGATTTCTACAGTCTTGCCTTCTATACAGTCTTGCATTCATTAGAGAGACCATTGCTGAAGCTGCTGCCATCACTGCTGTCATCCTGTGCTATAAAAGGTAGGTAAAAATGCTGAGAATCAGCACTTGTAGTCAGATGGGGAAAATACTGGAGTTTCCATAAAATGCAGCTCTATGAAGTGGGGGAAAAAAAAAAAAAAAAGTCATTATATCTAGTTGGGGATCTTGCCTTTTCTCCATAGAAAAACTTGGACCAGTTCCCCTGCTTCTTTCCTAATTAGGCATAAGGATGAATCAGAAATTAAAAACACCATCCTGAAAAATTTCTATTTGAAGATGTATCTAGGATTTAGCAGTGGCTCCTCTGGAAGGCCTAAAATATTTAACCATCATTTCTCTAGAGAGACCATCTGAATTTTAAAGAAATGCAAAGTATTATGAAAGTGTTGCACTGAAGTCCTAGGATGTCCCCAGCACATTTGAGTTATTAAAATATACTTTTTTTCCCCAACTAAATAGCTTTCACTGTTGCACGTGGATCACTAGTGGCACGGATAACACAATACCAATCTAAGATCTAAATTAATTTCCTCACGAGTTTGATATACAACCAAAGAAAGTCCTCTTTCGACCTCTCCCTGCCTGTCAGTCTGGACTTACGGGTTTTCAAATTTTAGAGAGATCATTCACAGATTCGCTGTTTTTGGCAGGTGAGAATCACCATCTGGTAATGTTACTTTGTAACACTGCATCAAAAGTATGTACAGATCCCATTGAATGCTTTGCATGATTTCTACTGTTAATTCCTTGAGCAGATTCTTACTTCCTAAGGAAGTTTCAGTAAATTTTCAGTCAAAAACACACAGGAAAGCCAAAGACACAGAAAGATTCACAGCAGCAATATTCTACTGTTTTACTAGACTTGAACGGCTTGTGCCATAATGCAGCAGATACTCCAGGAGATTACTTCCTTTGCTTTTCCAGCTTTTTACAAGGGCAGTAAGACCCAAATGGTGTTTTCTGAAGTAGTATGCACCCCTCAATCTTCTTGCTAATTTTCTTGCCACAATTCTCTAGAGCACAAAAAAAAACCTCACAACCATGGAAGTGGATACTCCTCTCTCTCACACACACAAAAGCCACACACAGTCAAGAACACGTACATGGGGGATGTGAAATTATGCCCTTTACCCCACTGCTTCCATTCTTCAACTCACCCACATGAACTCGCACTTAGTCACTCTTCAAAGATTTTATTATTTCTCTATATACTTATGTTCCCCATTATTTTCTGGAGTTGCTTATCCCACTAGTTAACTGTAAGTTCAAATACACATTATTATTTGTTGTTACTATGGAAATGTGGCACTTTTGGTAAGATTTCCTTGGAAATTAAAGCAACATTATTTTATCCTGCATGAAATATCTTTGTAGCACACATGACTGATAAAGCATTAGTTATCCTATGCTACCCCACACAATGAACATCTTTATTATTCAAACCCATACTTCAAGAATAACTTTTTCTATTATTACTTAGAAAGCTGGGTCTGAGGGGGAATTAATTTGCTTTTCTCTCTTGAATTCCATCTGTATCTTATAGCTAAGAAATTCTCAAACTTTGAGCACCTTTCACCTTCTCATCCTCTTCATCCTCTTTTTTACATGTAGGCACCAGAAGCTCCATAAATAAAGGAGGTCACTTCCTTTCTGAAGACTGTTATTTTGAAAAATCAAATGCTTCAATGCATAACAATGTCAGAAAAAAATCTTGCTGGAGATGAGCTAAAGTGGCATGGCAAAGTGGTGCCTGCTACTGCGTATGGTGAGATCACCAAAAGCAGTTCACACTTCCAGTTAAGATTTTGTTGCAACAACTACAGTATCATAGTTAGTGTCATGTAAATATTAAGGAAACTGTAAGAATGCCTTAACTTGCAGCAGAAAACATTTGCTTACTGTAGGCAAAACCAGAAAATTAGCTGTTCCTACTTGTAACTGAAAAGGACCAGTTTTCTGGTAATCAAAGCATTGCAAGACTGAGAAAGAGCCAGAATTAAAAAACAAAAATTAAAAAAAACCACATCACACCTCTCATCAGACCAAACCCTTTTCCCTTAACAAATGCATACGACATATTTGGATCATGGCTGCTGCAAAACAAAGAATCTAGTCACAGGAGCTTGACTCATTCTTGTTACTCTTCTCATATGCTGATCACAGAATTAACCAGGCTGGGAAAGACCTTTGAGATCATTGAGTCCAGCCTGTCACTAATACCTTCTAATTAACTAAACCATGGCACCAAGTGCTTCATCCAGTCTCCTTTTAAACACTTCCAGGGACAGTGACTCCATCACCTCCCTGGGCAGCCCATTCCAATGGCAATCACTCTGCGAAGAACTTCTTCCTAACGTCCAGTCTAAACCTGCCCTGGCACAGCTTGAGACTGTCTTGTTCTGTCACTGATTGCCAGGGAGAAGAGACCAAACCCCATGTGGCTACAACCTCCCTTCAGGTAGTTGTATAGAGCAATAAGGTCTTCCCTGAGCTGCCTCCTCTACAGGCTGAATGACCCCAGCTCCCTCAGCCTCTCCTCACAGGGCTTGTGCTCCAGCCCCTCATCAGCCTTGTTGCCCTTCTCTGGACACGTTCATGTACTTCATGCATGAAGAGCATAAAGTGCAATATGATTTCTTATATAAGTAAATACATACTCTTTAACTGATAGAGCTTGGTGGATGGAAGCATTAAAGAGCAAGGGAACATGCCTAACAGTAAAAAGCAGATTAACCTCACAATCCACAGACCAGTCAGACCCCTGGAGACCAAAAGCAAATTCAAGGCCCTCCCCACCTGGCAATGTTTTACCTGTATTTTTTTATATTATTTTAGCCTCCGCCCAAAATATATGTTGCTCTCCAACCTGGTTGCATGAATCAATGAAACTGCTATTCACCAAAGAGATCCTGCTGAGAACAAAAAAAAAACAAACCAAACCAAACCCACCTTTTTTTTCCTTATTCTGCCTATAGACACTGACTTTTCTTTTAGAACAGAAAACTGGTTATCAACAGCCACAACCTTCCATTGATTCAGTGGCTCTTTAAGCAACACAACAGACTTCCACAACAGTAAACCACCTACAATCTTTATGAGGGAAATAATACAAGCTGAATAGATATGGACAAAGAGCATCACTGTAATCATTTTTTTTTTTTTTTTTGGTTTAGAATGAAAGCAACACAATCAGCTTTATCATCTCTCTTACATTATTTTGCCAATTAACAACCACAAGAAACCCACACAATTCTGTCATCTTCAAGAAGGTTGGCCACTCAACATACAAATCTCAGCCTTTTCCGTGATAGCTACAGATCGACCCTACTTTCTTGACATGTGCTGTTTTAAACTTGACTTTACCACTCTGCATTGCAGCACAGCACCCAGACCAGTGTCAAATAGCACTGGTTATCACAAGGAGCTATCATGCTTGAAAACTTGCCCTGGTTTCCAAGTGCATTTAATAATTACTAGTATGAGAGCACATCTTACAGATGTGGGCATACGGTAACAGCCCTCAGTCTAGGCTTAGAGAAATACATGAATAGGCTTAAAGTGACATTTAAATGCTGGCTTCTGAAACCCTTTTTGGTCCCAGACATATGTGTAAAGGCAATGAGTTGCAGAGCCAAAACTAGAATCTTTACTGGAAGCACTAATGTGCTTATCCAGCCAGGGTATAAAATGTTATTTGTCTTACACAAGCTGTCATGCAGCTGAACTGCAGAGATCAAATTTAAAATATTCATGATCATCCTAACAGTCTCCACCCCCTCCAAGAGAGCAATGAAGAAACAGTCTTACATTTTCAGATGTAACTGTTTTACAAAGGGAACATCTTTGTTGGGCTGCCAAGTCTGAGTCATCCCTACAGACTCATTTCTAGAAGAAGCATGTACATAGGACTGACAGCTGATCACAAGCTATCTCCTAACTTCCATAAAGATCTTATAAGTTTTAAAGCAACCTAGTAAAATTAAGACACAGTAACCTTTTTTTTTTTTTTTTTTTAAATACTGGCAAACATTAATAAAATTCTCTGTTGCTGTAGTTATGAAGAGGAAAGACTTTTTTTATTCATAAAACTAGGTCACTGAGGAAATAACATGCTCACATAGCAGGGGAATTCTCCCTGAATGTGCAGAACAGAGCATGTTACTGCAGCTTCGGCTGCCCCATTTGCTTCTCTGCTGCTCCCATTGTAGTTCTGGTGCTAGACCTTGTAAGGTCCCCCTCAATGCAACACAGGCTGGGGCAACAGAACCCAGGAGCTTCTCCACCAGCATCACTGTGAGCATAAATGAGACCAAGTGGGAAGAGTCATCACAGAAGTTTTAGCAACTGGCATATTAGAGTATTAAGATGGCAAATAGCAGGTGATAAGAACTTCAACTTCTAAAGAGCAGAGCAATCTGGTAATTAATAATCTCCCATTTGGAATTTTTTTTTTCCTGATACCAACATGTGATCCAGAACAGGACAGTACTGCCCATTTAACCTGTGCTTAGGGAGATTCCAACTGGATTACTGCTACAGAGACGCTTGGAGGAGTTCACAACTGCTGTCTCTTCAGAGGCTGGGTTGCCATGAGGGCATCCACCTTCAGGGCACAGGTTAGGGCAGGGATGAAGGGGTTTGTTTTAGCAAAAGACATTTTGACAGGGATGTGCGCAGAGAGAAGTGCTAAGCATCACGCCAAACACCTGCAGGGTTTGGGCCTGATAGCCTTTACTTGAAGTGTAAAGACAAAGAGACCCTCGCTGGATAAGGAATTGGCTGGATGGTCGAACCCAGAGAGTGGCGATCAACGGCACAATGTCCACCTGGAGACCAGTGACAAGTGGTGTCCCTCAGGGGTCAGTGCTGGGACCAGTGCTGTTTAACATCTTTGTCAGTGACATGGACAGAGGAATGGAGTGCACCCTCAGCAAGTTTGCAGATGACACCAAGCTGTGTGGCACAGTCGACTTGCTAGAGGGCAGGGATGCCATCCAGAGGGACCTGGACAGGCTGGAGAGTTGGGCCCAGGCCAACCTGATGAAATTCAATAAGGCCAAGTGTAAGGTCCTGCACCTGGGTAGGCACAATCCCAAGCACAAATACAGGCTGGGTGGTGAATGGCTGGAGAGCAGCCCTGAGGAAAAGGACCTTGGAGTCTGGGTTGATGAAAAGCTCAACATGAGTCTGCAGTGTGCACATGCAGCCCAGACAGCCAACCGAGTCCTAGGCTGCATCAAGAGAAGCGTGGCCAGCAGAGCAAGGGAGGTGATTCTGCCCCTTTACTCTGCTCTCGTCAGACCCCACCTGGAGTACTGTGTGCAGTTCTGGAACCCTCAGCACAGGAAGGACATGGAAGTGTTGGAGCGGGTCCAGAGGAGGGCCACAAAGATGATCAGAGGGCTGCAGCAGCTCTCCTATGAGGACAGGCTGAGGGAGTTGGGGCTCTTCAGCCTGGAGAAGAGAAGGCTTCGAGGGGACCTGATAGTAGCCTTCCAGTATCTGAAGGGGGCCTACAGGAAGGCTGGGGAAGGATTATTTACAAGGTCCTGCAATGACAGGACAAGGGGCAATGGGCTTAAACTGGCAGAGGGGAGATTTAGACTAGATGTTAGGAGGAACTTCTTTACAGTAAGGGTGGTGAGGCACTGGAACGGGTTGCCCAGGGAGGTTGTGGATGCTCCCTCCCTGGATGTGTTCAAGGCCAGATTGGATGAGGCCTTGAGTAACCTGTACTAGTGGGAGGTGTCCCTGCCTATGGCAGGGGGTTGGAACTAGATGATCCTTGAGGTCCCTTCCAACCTTACCATTCTATGATTCTATGATTCTATGATTGGCTCCCTCCCAATAACCCAGAAGGCTCCACGCCACATACTCAAAGCTAGGTATGTGGGTGAGGTGCCGAGCTCCTTCTCCATCCTTACTGCCATCTCCAGGCTGGAGACACTGGTCAGCAACTCTCCAAATTTCCTAGTTCCTTCCTAACGGCCAAATCAGGCACCAGTAGCCCCCACAGACCTACTGTGGCAGCCAGATCACCTTTCACACAGTACTACTCTGAGTCGGGGGCAGGAGCAAAAAAGAGCTTGGAAGCCATAGCAATTGGGTTAAGAGCAGTCAGGTCTCCAAAGATCCAAGGGTAAGAGCCATATCTTTTTGTCTTTCCCATCCCTTGGCTTTCTTCATGTTGCTTTTGGAATAGAGGCATCTGCAAATGAGAACTTTGGGTGAGTACTAGGGGTGCCACCTCTTTTTGAAAAGCTCTGGAAGTACAAGAGCTCTCTGTTACTTCCATGGCGGAGTATCTCAGATTTCATTGAGTCATGCTCCCAGATCAGGGAAGTGGTGTTTCTAATGCCTTTTTTCTTAGTAATCTGCTGGAATGCGACATTGTCACTTCAATGGAACTGCAAATAACAGACAAGTAGCACCACACGTTCATACAGCTAGCCTCATACCATGTCTTTCACAGGTCTCAGATGGTGGGTTTAGGAGGAGACACAGATCCTCTGCTGCCTCCCCTGAAAATTGACTCTGTTTTGATAGAACCAATTGTAATGTCTTCCCACTTTTCCTGCCAAACCTGACTAGCAGAAGAGATTTCTTACTTTTTCCTTTTTTTTTTTTCCTTTTTCCATTTTTACAGTAAAGATGTTCTCGAGGAATTGAAATGCGGATTTTTCTATTATCCTCATCAGCAGACATTTCTGCCCCAATATGAAAAGTGGTTGAATATCTAGAAGGCTTCTTGCTCAAGGCACATAATTTGCACATTGTGTGCCAGGAGGGAGAGGATCAGACTCTCCCCAGCCATCTGCTGGATGTGCCCTGCCAATGTCATTTCCCTAAATAAACCACACAAAGCGTATATATCCATATACACTTCTGAAATTTAGTAATTTTCCATTAAAAATAAAAATCTCATTTTGCATAGTTAAAAAAGGAGAACTGAAAACACACCACAGCATTAACACAACACAGAGAATGATGTTACTGAATCTTAAATTGTAATTTGGTCGCACTGACTCCAGCAGGAAAAAATGGCCATGTAATGGAAGTTCTCAGAGATTTCAAATATCACTGTAATGATATCCATTCTTGTTCATCAAATACTTACATGACTAACCATCTGAACAGGAAAACTGGAATAGGCATGTAAGATTTAAAACAGAGACTTTGAAGTTTATGTGGAGAAAGTAATGCTGTAGGGCCTAGGAGGAAGAGACACCCATGTGCTCTCAACTCGCATTTGTTACACCACCCTTCAGCAGTTACAACAGATGCGCTGTGCTCCGCAGAAAGATAATTCAATTTTCTGGTGGATTTTGACATATTCTTGCATTATATTTCATTGCAGTCTGAAGAAAAACAGACTTGCTTTGTTTCCAGTTGCCTATCAAGGAGGGCAAAACTCCAGCTCTGGAAGAGCCTATGTTTCTCCTACCCAGAAGACGAGCTGCTCAGTTACAGACTTTTCCATGCCTGATCTTGCTCCAAATTCCCAGGATTTAGAATTGTTGGGTAACAGGTACATTAGTGTGCTCCAGGCAAATCATGAAGAACTTGGGACTTAAGGACTTCCAAATATTTAACTCACCAGCTATACTCCTACAGATGGACCTTCCTCATCTCAAGCTTTCAAGCAAAATAGGATCTCAGTGTTTCTCTACCTGCAGGCCCTAGTGCAAATCATAAAAGAAACAGGAGAAGAGAGAGAAGATGATACATAGCCTACTGGTAACTCATGTCTTATGTCACAGTAGAAAATGCTTATTGTGAACTCAGCCTTAAATACCAGCTTTCCCCATGCTTCAATACTTATGGCCTACTACCTAGGCCTTAAAATATGATAAAAACTTACCAAGAGCTGCTGCACAGCCTCAGCATCCACTGATTTCAGAAGCAGAACAGAAAATACACTGTGAGGACCAAACCTGGATGGAATTCTACACCTAAAAGGAATTTTTAATTTCTTTAATTTTTGTAATTATGCTGAAGTCCATACAACTCTGTTACACTGCATGAGCCTTGTCACAAGTACAAGCCTTCAGGTTGGCACATTTTAAAAATAACCAGTGAGTAAGATCCTGTTCTCATTTCTATAAAAACTCCCCTACTGATGATAAAAACTGGTTAATAATTTAACAAAGTAATCTGTGAGTTCTAGAAGTGACACAATGATGTCTATATTTAAAGTGCGTAGTTATAGGAGATTAATCTGCAAGAGAGGGCTATTATTTAATAAACATTTCCAAAATAATTTTCATAGGCTCCTAACATCACCTATCTATGCGTAGCTACAGGCTTTTCATTCCTTCTGTTCCTTGCTCTCATGTTCAGAGATTGGCTCTGCTGAGCAAAAGCTGGCTATTTACAGGCTAAAGTATTATCCTACAGGAGATTAATGCAGTTTGATTCATGTAATCAAGATGTAAACTCCATTAATTCAGCCATGCCCCAAGAAAGTAATAAAAACAGATGGGTCCCTTCAACAGTTTATTGATCTGAAAGTTGGAAAGCACTGGAGCACTTGTGGGTTTTTCTGTGGATTCTGGAAGGCTGCTTATCCCCACATTAGCAAAGATCTCCATTTATGCTGAATGCCATTTTTATTGATATTCATTTCACTTTGCCTAGGGCCTGATCCTCATAAATACCTAGCAAAGACCTGGACTAGCATCCAACCCATTCAAACAGTAAAAGATCAACCAGTGCACATCCTGATCTGAAATTGAAGAATGTCAAAACTTTCTCTTAAACATCTTACCTCACTTTTTCAACCTTTAAAACAAACATCATACAATAAGACATATTTTCAAAAATAACAATTGGAAATTATGGAAAGTGGAAAAAATAAATATGCATTTTCTTTATTTGGTTAGTGCACCTCCACATCCTCCACATTTCATCTTGCTGATGAATTTTTTTTTTAAATAACTGATATTTATATTACATTTAAAAAACAATTTAACAGGGTTCTTTTTTTTTTTTAATATATTTTTTTTAAATTTTCCAGACAAGTTAAAATTTATAACCAAATCTATGAATATGGAATACTAAGCCTCTAGATAGCTCCAAGTGAAGCTTAAAAGAAAAATTACAGTTCCGAGGCATTTTCTAATTTGATTTATAAATAGATAGCTTTGACATACCACTCACAAACTCAAAGCTATAGTTAGCTTGCCTGAGGCAGCTGTGCAGCTGGGAGAACATACACTGGCAGCCTAGCTGTGCAGTCTCCTCTGTCATGATATGTGCTATCTACATAACAATTAAAAACACAGGAAGAATTAGCATGTGGCTCGAGGCAGAGTGACAGGAAGTAGTCTTTGATTTTATTTTATTCAGTGTATAAGCCTGTTGTGGTAGGCCTAAGCAGGCCAAAGTAGGCTTATACATGTCCTGGCTTGCCCAGGCACATTTTTCTGCTCTCCCCCCTTCTGCTATAGGGAGAAACAGCTGTGAGAGAGAGGACAAAGAACCTGGAGCCACTGAGTTTAAGGACTCTGGCTTGCCCAGACTTGTTTGCATCCTGTGGTAAACAAGGTACATACACTCAGCTTATGTATGCCTTCTTCAAGGCCTGTGTTCTGCCCAAAAAGGGTAAAGCAACCCTATGGCTTCACCTAATACAGTCAAGCTTGGCTAACTGCCATTCCAACTGGCCATTCTGTATCCAAAGGCCCATTAGTCTCGGGCTGTATTGATAAAAGCAGGTGACACAATGTGCTCTGCCATTATATTTGTGCTTGCCTGCTGCTGCTGCCTCACTGCATCCTGAACTGACAGGAAACTGTCTTGTTTACCAGAAACAGGCTCTAAATTCCTTCACATAACCAGCCTGCACAGCCAGCATGACATTGTGCTGAGTATTAATATTTGAAAATCATATATTGCATCAATTAATTATACCTCCATAATAAAGCCATTGAATAAAAATGAGCTAAAAAGATTCATAGTTGCAGGCTACAGGGAAAAAAAAACCAAACCAAACCAAAACCACTAATGCAATCAATTTTCTTCAGTGTTTTGGTACAAGACAGACCCACGTGAAAATTCCTGTTTCCTGCAGTTGTAAATACCTTTCATTATTGATCACTGCATAGCAAAATAATTAAAGTCAAATAAATGGCACAAATATGCTCAGAGCATGACTAATGGAATAGAGACTCCAAAGAAGAGACCATCCTGTTTGGAGCCTAATCCAGGCTCATGTCTGCCACCAAAGGTTTCTCCATTGACACTGGCTGATTTTGGCCCAACCACACAGACAAATACTCTGTTATACTTGCATCATTCTGGCTCTGAATCAGTGCAAGATGTTGAAGATTTCTCCTTCATACTTCATCCAACATTAATTTTCAGCATAGTAGACACATCTATCTTGCAATAACAAGAGAAAATTCTATGTGCATTAAGTGACAGACATAAGTGACAAATCCACATATAGCCTGAACATTTTGACTGTTGAAGACACTGATAAAAGCACAATGTAGCTTTTTAAAATAGTAATGAAGAAAAAGGATGACATTTAATGTAGAACTTTCAGAAGAGTCTGAGTGACTTGCATCTCATGTCTTCCTCCTCTCTTAAGTGTAAGTCAAGAATTTATGTCCATACAAACAGAGGATAATGGAGCTCTGATTCACAAGTCACCTTTTGGCAAACGTTAATTCTTTACCCTTACAAACTTGTAGGAAATTAAGTACATCTACAAAGCCCAAGACGGACTAGAAAAAAAGAACTTAAACTCATGAGAGAGAGGCAAGACACAGTATTCAAATTAAAAAAACCTGAATGCAAAATGCCATCTGAAAGAGAAACGTAAGCCTAAAAGGAGGGACAAAGAATATAAACTCACATACTGGGAATGTTTGTAACTTCATCTCTCTGACAAATCTATCAAGTTTTTGCTCATAGCAAATTTAGAAGAGACCACAAATACACTAATTTGTCTAATATTACTCAGGTTTCTAGAATGTTTTTAATCTACATAGCTATGTTTTAGGTATGTGTATTACTTATGCTTAAGAAAAGGATGTAACACATAAAAACCTCACATAATACAGTCTGGATTTTTGCAAAAAGCTGCTAGCCTGCTTTAGAGAATGCAATGGCAGCATGAGAAAACAAAGGAAGGTTGTTTTAACTCCTCTTCTAGAGACAGACAGATGTGGCTATTTGTCTCCCCTTCACAGCACCCATGAAAAGGCAGAGATGTCTGTAAGGGTGCAGGCAATAACAACATAACTAAATAAAACTGTATTCATGATACAGCCAAATGACACTCATCACACCCTATTCTGAGAAAATAAGTATGGAGAACTCTGCATTACAGATGATTTCTTTTAAAATAGAGGGGTGTGAAGTGGAAAAAAAATGAAATTTGCTAAGCACAGAAAAAGTGAACAGTTTCTGTAAACTTGGAAATAAAAATACATTAAACACAATTTCAGTAGTGCTCTTTTATGCTCTAAAAATATACTATTCTTCCCATGCATTTCACAAAAAGCATTGAATACTAACATCTAAAATAAGAATACAGAAGATCATTCCTGATGATATTGAACACTTAAGAGCTCCTTACATCCACAAAAAGTGCTGTACGAACATTAACTAATTATGGTAGGTGAAAATATGCTGACTTTGACTCAAACATTATCCTGACCCCACATTCAATCAGAATGTGTTGGCAAGAACTCAGGATATGGCAATTTTCTAGAACAGACTGGAAAAGTAAAGCATTAGACACATTTGGAAATCTATAAAATGCCTGTTACTAAAAAGTCAGTACATTCAATTGTATGCAGATTGAGTGTAATGCCATTAAAATTGTATTGGTTCTAGTTTAATCTTCTCAGAGACTCCAAATATAGATAACAGAACCAGTACAATAATAGCAAGGAAACCTTCCCCTCTCCCCCAGTTTTGGAAAGAAAGGAACTAGATGTAGAGAGAGAGTGAAAGGGGTAAAATAACAGCCAAATAATAGTCTTGCTTCAATTTGGAAGTTAAAAAACCCCAAGCATTTTAGCAATAAATAAAAGGTATTTAAGGTAGGGGAGTTACAATGAGGTATAGGGAAGGGAAACAAGATACAAAAATATATACAACCAGACTGATGGCAGTGGATGGAGGCTGATTGAGGAAGTGGTGTCCACCATGTGGTAGGGTGGCCAGCAAGAACAAGGTGACAGGCAGGCAAAGAGAAACAGCCAAACCCGAATATGTATTGGTCTAGTTCAAATCTATACAACATCTTTACCTACATCTCACTTCTACCTCCCTCTTCACCTTAAAACTCCAATGGAATAGAAAACAAGTCACAGACATGCACTGCATCCACAAGGAGTGTACATGTTTGCTGAGGAGTACACCTACCCCCTTCACTGTTAATTCTTATAGCACAATCTCCAGGCCAGAAAACAACTAAGCTGTCTGTACAAACTAGCAAAGATGTATTTTGATTCTGCAACTCATTTGTACAACATTGATAATGACTATGTACATTATAAACATTTTCAGTTGTATCAGTGCCAAAATTAATGCACTATGATGCAGCAAATATGAACTGAATATAAAGCTGACCAGATTTAATACACTAAAGTATATTTTTAAAGGATCTGAGAGACTTAAAACCCTCTATTACAAATGCTAATATTTGGGGAAAACTGTTTTCCCGTTTTCATTATAGAAGGAATACTGACAAAGACAAAGCCCAGGTTTAAACTCACTGGCACTGTGAATCAAACCACTAATGACTCCACTGAATTCAAAGACAACTGAAATGATGTTATCAGTTTCATCATAACTCTCAAATACTCCAACTTGAACTGGACCTCCATAGTATTTGACACTCCGTATGTATATTATATGTATTTCTTTAATTGCTTGTAGTTCCCATGAAAGAGATCATCACTAGACTTAAAATTTGGTTACAGTATCATGTTTGCAGCTCCAAGATTACACATCTGAACAGTGTGCCTTCAATGACTTGACAACACAGCAGAAATTTCAACCAGCCAACTACTTTTAAAAAAAAAAAATTAAAAAAAAAAAATCACAGAATGTTAAGGGTTGGAAGGTAGTTCCACAGATCATTGAGTCCAACCCTCTTGCCAAAGCAGGATTACCTAGGACAGGCCACACAGGAATGCATCCAGGCAGATTTTGAAAGCCTCCTAGAGGAGACTCCTCTCTGAGGACCCTGTTCTGGTGATCCATCACTCTCACCATAAAGAAATCTTCAAGTATGCATTGAAACCTGTAAAGCATGTCCTGAAATGTTACATCTCATCGAAGCCTCGAGATCACTGCATGTAGAAAAAAAGGGGCTGGCCACTTAGGAGGAATATCAGAACATTGCCAGAGTATGAAGGGAAGCAATGAGGAAAGCTAAGGCCTTTTTGAAATGAAATCTGGCAAAGGATGTTAAAGACAAGGAATTATTCACCAATAGGAAAAGGAAAGCTAGAGAAAGTGTGGCTCTGCTGCTGAATGGTGGTGGGTGTCCTGGTGGTAGGATACGGAGAAGGTGAATTTGCCGAATGCCTTCTTTGTTTTAGTTTCTACTGCTAAGATCCACTGTCAGGAACCTCAGTTCCTAGAGGTAAGACAGGAAGTCTGGAGGAAGAAAGACAAACTGAGTTAGAGCTCACCTAGACAAACTGGACACTCATGAATGGATGGGCTCAAATGGGATGCAACTACAAATGCTGAGGGAGGTGGCTAGGGTTATTGCTAAGCTATTCTTTAGTTTTGTCAGGTCACAGAGAAGAGATGCCTGAGGACTGGAGAAACGTCAGTCTGTCCAAGCTTGAAAAAAAGGAAAGGACGACTCAGTAATCTATAGGGCAGTCAGCCTCATCCCCTTACCTGGAAAATTGATGGAACAGCTCATTCTGGAGGTCATTTATAAACAGAGGGCTTGGATTAGATGACCATTAGAGGTCCCTTCCAACTCCTAATATTCAGTGATTCTGTATAATCTCAACCACACCAGAAACTTTTTCAATGCCATTCTAGGATGTCATTGCTTCAGCTGGCACAGGATGGGGTGAATCTTGGCTTCAATTATGTCAACAGAAGTCTTCACTGTGTTAAGATGCCACACAGCTGTAAACAGCTGTTTGAATTACAATTGGACTTCTTCAAAATAAACAGTTGAATCTATAGCATTCAGTGGTGTTCCTTCCACAAGAAATTACAGCAAATACTTTCAAGACAAACGAACTCCAAGAATAAAGGAACTACAAAAATGCAAATTTGTGTTTTATTTTATTAAAACAAGATTTTTTTTCTCCTGAAGGAATGAATGAATTTGTAACTGCAAAACACAATGAATGAACAAAACTTTTGCTTCTGGGCATACTCAAACCTATGCTATTACATTTTTCCCCTGTAATTCTAATGTGAATTCCTCCTGTAATTCACAGTAGATAAATCACTGAAGGAAAAAAACAAAACAAAACAAACAAACCTGCAATATTAACTGCTTTAGAAAGGCACTTTACTTTTCTTACCTGCCCCAAAAAATCAACAGTTGAAATATTGTTCTATTTTCAGAGTAAGTATGAATTCAGATAACTCCATTTTCAGGCATAGTTACTTTAGGGGAAAGAGAAAGGCAGACATCTAAGGAAATCAAGAATTATCACCCCACTTCTGTCTCACACTGCTTAAAATAAGTGGGTTCCCAAGAACAGGAGCACAAATATCAGCTTGTCCTCTATGCTTCAGATCAGGACAACATCCACTTCTGTGACCTGTCACTGATTTAATGTTAAATGGAATATCCTGTCCTGTAATTTAACTCTTGATGGTATTTAAACAACAAACCAAAACCACAAAAAACCAAATGCATGACTGAGGGAAATCATGAAAACAATATATCTGAAATTAAAGAAAATCCAGCAGTTGCACTGAGCAAGTCTGTAATAGGATTGTGTTCTTACAAACTCATGTTGTGTCAAAAGGCCATAGCAAACAGAGACAGAGAAACAGATTAAAAAAAAAAAAAAAATCAAGCAAGACTATTCCAAAATACATTACCAATTATAACAATATGACAACCACAAACCTACATATCCTCATTGGGGCAGAAATTTAGCACACAACTTAAACACAAATTCAAATTAAGTTATAGTCTCATTAGAAATACAACTAAATATCTTATCTGAGTCCCAAAGAGTTGCACTTTCATACTACAATTACAAGAACATTCAGACACAAACCTGTCAAAGAAATAGAAAGCAAGAAGTCCCAACAGAAAAGGAATTGAAGAACTGCTAAGTGCAAGCACTAGGCATCTAAAGTTTTGGGGCCTTACTATTCTGTGTTTGGTTAGCACCTGGCATAGTATGAATCTGGTTCACACTGAAGATTCACAATACAAGCACATAATAAAAATCAGATTGCTCAAAATGAGATTCTTTTTAAAGGCTGAATGAGCACTTTGTGGGGGACTATTTTTCAATTATAAACTGTATAGAAAATGCAAGTATGAACTTGCAGAAGGTCAGCAGGATATACCTATAGGAGAAGAAATGTTAACATTTTTCTCTGCTGTTATAAAAGAGCCTGCATCTATCCGCTGCCAATTACATTAAAAAAGCGTGACTTCATTCCTCTTTAATCATCACCCTTACTTGCTTCTCTGGAGTAAAACATGCAAACACACTGACAAACATCATAGAATCATAGAATCATAGAATGGTAAGGTTGGAAGGGACCTCAAGGATCATCTAGTTCCAACCCCCTGCCATAGGCAGGGACACCTCCCACTAGTACAGCTCACTCAAGGCCTCATCCAATCTGGCCTTGAACACATCCAGGGAGGGAGCAGCCACAATCTCCCTGGGCAACCTGTTCCAGTGCCTCACCACCCTCACTGTAAAGAACTTCCTCCTAACATCTAGTCTAAATCTCCCCTCTGCCAGTTTAAGCCCATTGCCCCTTGTCCTGTCATTGCAGGACCTTGTAAATAATCCTTCCCCAGCCTTCCTGTAGGCCCCCTTCAGATACTGGAAGGCTACTATCAGGTCCCCTCGAAGCCTTCTCTTCTCCAGGCTGAAGAGCCCCAACTCCCTCAGCCTGTCCTCATAGGAGAGCTGCTCCAGCCCTCTGATCATCTTTGTGGCCCTCCTCTGGACCCGCTCCAACACTTCCATGTCCTTCCTGTGCTGAGGGTTCCAGAACTGCACACAGTACTCCAGGTGGGGTCTGACGAGAGCAGAGTAAAGGGGCAGAATCACCTCCCTTGCCCTGCTGGCCACGCTTCTCTTAATGCAGCCTAGGACTCGGTTGCCTGTCTGGGCTGCATGTGCACACTGCAGGCTCATGTTGAGCTTTTCATCAACCCAGACTCCAAGGTCCTTTTCCTCAGGGCTGCTCTCCAACCATTCATCACCCAGCCTGTATTTGTGCTTGGGATTGTGCCTACCCAGGTGCAGGACCTTACACTTGGCCTTATTGAATTTCATGAGGTTGGCCTGGGCCCAACTCTCCAGCCTGTCCAGGTCCCTCTGGATGGCATCCCTGCCCTCTAGCAAGTCGACTGTGCCACACAGCTTGGTGTCATCTGCAAACTTGCTGAGGGTGCACTCCATTCCTCTGTCCATGTCACTGACATCATTACCCACTAACACTGAAAACTAAACACCACCACATCACTCCTCAAACCAAACAGCTCTCTCATCACTTTTTCACTGAAATTTTTTCAGGTCTCAAGGTTTCCATTGATGCAGGCTTATAACTATGTAAAAGTCTCAGCCACGCTGCTGCTGAGACAAGCTGCTATTCACCAACGGCAGTGGACTCTACTATTACCTACAAGGAAATGTGCTTGATCTAATACCTCAAAATCCCAGGAAAGTACTCTCTTCTTCCTTCACATATTTTGAGAGTTTCTGCAATTTTTTTTAATACTTTGCACCAAACTTCAACAACTCTTTCTCAAGTAGTTTCTGCTTTTACTTCTCGTATCATGATCTTCCATTTTTTCGTAGTAGTCAGTAAGCATTCATGGAAGAGATTTCTAAACATAAGTGAGACACACAATAACAACCAAGTTACAGGAAATCTTATTTTGACACTGTCAATCACAGAAATGTTTCCAGACTTGTACATCAAGTCTTAACCGTTGAGGAGTTGGGGGTTTTTTTTCCAATTTTGGCAGGTTTTAGTGGTAGCTTTTCTGTGTGCTTTTGTTTGTTTGATTTTTGTGGGGGTTTTTTTTGGTTTGTTTTATTTAAGGAAAAGACACTAAAAACTAAAACAATTAGTCATTCTACAGTCCTCAATATAATTTTATTACTCAAGATTTCAAGGAAAAGTCTGTGCTGGAAAAACAAACTTGCAATGAATGAATATAAAGAACAGAAATGAATACACACTAGAGATCTTAAAGTACAACGTGAATTAAACCTTACTCACACAAAAAAACCCATGTTCTTTATGTGTACAACACTGTGAAAAATAAGATGTAAGTCAGATAGGAAAACATTCTTGTATCATAAAAATACATTATAATAGGACTTATCTATAGACATTAGTTTAAAGCTTTGCTTTAAAACAATATTTAGTTTTAAAAAAAAAATCTTCCTTTGCTTTATCTAAAAATTAGCCTTTCTATAAAAACCACTTCTTTAAAATTTCACTTTAAAAAAAATTCAGTTTTTTATTAGACAAAATATTAAATATAGAGGCACAATTAGTTAACAGGGCTCTAAATCTCATAGGATAACCCTTCATTTTCCAGTGACTTGAAATATGGTCATAAGATTCTACTGACTATAGTAGGAAAATTCACCCACAGAAATCAACTTTTATTTAAATAATACATTTATGACAACAAAAACAAAACTGTCAGACAGTATGTGATTTCTAAAGAAACTTATGTTTCCAGATGGCTTAAGTCCACGTGCACCTTTTCTTCATCCTGGGAAATAAGTACATGTATTTAAAAAAAAAAATAAAAAAAATCCCTCACTCTTAGAACAAGTGACAGCTTTTATATTTCCTTTAGATATCGTATATTAAAATAAAACATTTCACCTTTATGTCAATCCAAACCAGTGACTCTTGATATTTCACAAAATTAATCAATTGGGTTTTTTGAGGGGAAAATGTACACAGGTATTATGCACAGTGGCAGAGAGAGCAGGGTCTGGTCTTTCCTGTTTTTCTTGTGTTATGAAAGATGTGTTGTACAACTATAGACTTTACAACCACCTTAAAACTAGGACATACTAAGTAACATACAAAATTGCACATTTAAAACCCAAAGCCCTGACTGTGATGATGTTTAACTATATGCTCAATACAAATTAACAACTAGTCCTGGATTTTAAAGACTAGAAACATCCACAAGACTGGGGGCGGTCTCTTAAATGTATCAAATAAGCTGTCACGATAGTAGCTATTAAAAAATAAATGAAAACTATAAACAAAAAATATATGCTATTTTTTGGCCACAAAATCTGAGTAGTTAGAGCATCAGTGGCTAAACATAAATCACTATGGAATACAATTTTAATTCAACTGAATACTTTAATCAGATATTTGAATTCTAATACTCTTAGATGGATGCTGCTTTAAGTATTTTACTGAAAGTTTAAAATGAAAATTTCAACTACAGTACATAAAAAACATAACAAACACTCCAATTTGAGGTCAAAATTTTAGAATTATACACTGCTAGTGGTTTGTGGTTTAAGTTTTTAATTCCCCCTAGCAAGGAATGTGAAAATAATCTGTAAAGTTAGCCAATAAGCCATTTAAAAAGAGGGGAAAATAAACCCAAACACCTGCCTAAGGCTACATTTAATTTGGAATTTGAGATTTCACTTCAGTCACCACCATGTGGACAGTGCCCCACAGTGACATACTTCCTTACCAGTATGGTCCATTATTGCTTGATGCAAGCCCAGAGTGAGTTTTTGTCCAAAATAACTGCATGGACAGTTATTTTTGTCCTGGACAAAATAACTGGACATGGTTTCAGGAAAAGAAGTCAATATAAAACCATGTACAATTGTATTTCATTTCAGGAAAGCACAGAATTTACCTGAGCTGTATCATACTGTATTAATTTTAATGCCACTCCACTGGCAAATACTGTGTTGAAGGAGGTGTGCATATATACAAACTACATACACAGAACTCAGCCCAGATTGTGTCTTCATTTAATTTTTAACATAGTAACCCATTCACTTTTGTCACTATAGAATAGGCACAATTAATTAATACAGTTTCTAATTTACATTATAGTGCACTTTAATGCACTGCTAGTGCCATAAACAGTATGATGCTATTCAAGCTCACTTTTTTCTGATGTATAGGTTAAGTGTGGTAAGCAGGATTCTAAGTGCTTTTTTAACTCAAGTGCACAACTTTTGCAGCTTTACGCAATAGAACAGTGCAATACATTATGTCCCTATATTCCCAGAACAAGAGCTGAGTTTACAGTTGAGTTTGTTTCACATTAGACTGGCTTTTCACTTCCTGCAAGTCTATCCTTTCAACTCCTTTGTCTATGACCTCCCATTCATTTTTCTCGGCTTTTTTCCAGGTGCTGGCTATAAAAAAACACCATACCTTCTTTTGGTAGCTAGCTCTCACCTGGTAGAACAAGAAAGTTTCAAAATAATGGTACAGCAGAGGTTCTTCTACAGCATTGGTTCACAGTGCAAGGGTGACCTCGATCTCCTCTTACTTTCCAGTTCCTGAATTTGTAAGAAGCTTGCTCTGGTCCCCTAGGAAAGGATTCTGATGCAACTTTCTCCCCCTTTTCAGGAATCCCTGTGACCACGGTTGAGGTCATAAAGGTCCTTTTTGGTTTCCTCCTCACCTTTAATTTTTTTGCATCAGACTTTTCTTTCTTAAGGTGCTTTCCCACTGTAGTTTTCCTTGTCTGGTATCTATGGACAGAGAAGGCAGATTTCTGGGCACAAGGATGAAGTTGCTTTCTCATCTCCTCTTTTTCCTGTTTTTTCATCCTGGAAGTTTGTTTACCTGCAGTTACTCTGTTTCCTCTCCTTTCAACAGTACACCTGACAGACATAGGTCCTGCACTCTTTCTGGAAAAAAATGGTTCTTTATTAGTGCCTTCTTTTCTCTTCCATATTGCCTTTGGATTCTCATTCTCCAATGTCTCACTCCTGATGGAGGTCAGAGGAGTTTTGCTAACTTTGCTAAATGGAGTTAATCTACCATCTCCTTCTACCAAAGACTGCTGAGAGTTTGAAGGTGAAACAATCAAGTGTTTAAAAGAGTTCTCGGAGCGACCAGAAACCAGACAATCTGTTCTTTCTGCGGAAACAGAAGATCCATCTGCCTTTTGACTTGAGGCTACATCATTACCTTTACCTGGATCGGTCAGGAAAGACGAAGATGAACTATAGAGATCTGAACAATTGAGTGACTTTGATGGTGTGCCTTCTCTCTGTGCATCAGCAAGTTTCTTCTTGTTTACATCACAGCTGAGACTTTTGAAAAGCTGTCGAACATGGGAGGGCTTTCTGGCCTTTTCTCCAACCATACCCTTGGGAGGCATTTTCAGAATGCGGTTTGTCAGCGGGTCATAATACTTAAAGGGACACTGTTTGTATTTATACCTTACAGAGTCGTTACTATCTGTGGAGTCACGGGTTTTACTCATTTGGGGAGTATCTACAGGTTTACCTTTACACTGTTTTATATCTGGGCATGAAAGTACATACACCACTGTCTTGGGCTGCACAGGACTCATAATCTTGCTGTAGGACTCAGGAAGTTTAAGTGCACATAGTCTAGTTTTCATATTTGGAGTTTTTTCATTCTCTGACCACGCAGTGCTTGCTTTCTGATCAGACAAATCAGATGCCTTTCTACACATTCTTCTTTTTGAAACAGGGTAGTTCAACAGACTTGTCTGAGTGCCATGGCTGACTTTAACCACCTGGCACCTTGAAGCCAGGCGCCATGTCCTTTCCCTAGGTGTTTTAAGAATTTGTGGGTTGCATATTGTATCTGAGGGTAACAATGGGTAACTAAAATCAGAGCCACCACTTAAAGCATCATTAAACTCTGGTAATGGTTTAACTGGTGCACTTTCTGCTCTGTCACCCTCAACAATATTGCTCTTTTTTTCATCCTTCTGCTTTTTCTTCTTTCTTCTTTTCCCTGTACAGTTGGCCAAGGATTCGCTGTCAAAGTAGCAGCGAAAACGACCTTCCCTGAAATCACGCACAAGTCCCTCTATTTTTAGATCATCTTCATACATTATTTGAGACCAGGTCTTCCCTACAAAAGAAGGAGGCACGTGAGGCAAGGCTGGAAGAACTGGTTCTTCAGAATGAATTACAGCATCCTGTTTCACCACTTCTGTTTTCTCTATTGACTCATTTTTTAAAAGAGAAGAGAGCTGTGTTTCATAGTCCTTATCTTGCAAATTTACTTGGACCTCTTTTAGGAATTCTATATCTTTTATTGCTGCCTTGGTGAAGTCTGTTCCCATCTGAATAGGTGCATCACAGTCAAAACTCATTTCAGAATCTTCTGAATGAGTATGGTCCAGAAGTGATGAAAAGGTTAAACAGGAATTATTTTCTTCTTTGAAATGAAGTTCTTTAGATGTAGCTCCATGGCAGTATTTCAAAATAACACCTTCAATAGTTTCATCCACTGAACTTCCACCACCTCTGCTCATCTTCACATTTTTGCATCTTCCCACTTGTGAGGATGTCCGGAGACCTAGGGAGCTGCTGACACCCACAGTATCCCTGAGACGGAAATCAGACACCAAAGTTTCATCCTGAGTTTGTAAACCATCTCGTTTTGAGAGAGATTGACCTGAGGTAATACATATAGAATTGCTGTGGCTGCACATAGAATTCTGATGAGAAACTGAAGGAACCAGTGCCAGAGCAGGTTTCAAGCTTGGGCTCAATAACACATCACTATTGCGTATCTCCATTCCTGTTTTATCACATCCACTATGTGGAATCAGATTTGATGTTACCAAATTGCTATGTTTTTTTCCTTGTTTAGGATTAACAGAAGGATTTTGGATTAAACTACTCACAGGAAAATGCTGAGATACATGGCTCCCAGCTGTAAACCTGCCTTCACGGCTATGATTTCCAGTTTGAGCATCTTTCAGAGTATCCCATTTCTCATTGCTACAAACGCCTACAGGCTGCTGGGACATTATTCTAACATGTTCCTGCCTTTTTTCTTGCTTTTTAATAAATGGTTGTGTTACAGAAGTTTTCTTCGTGTCCTCATGAGACAAGAATGAAGCAGAAGAGCATATTTCACCAACAGACTCTGGTTCTTTGCTGCAAATCTGTTTGTCTCTGTTCCTCATTTTCTCCATCATTTCTGGGGATGGGCAAGCAATGGTAGCAATCTCTGGAGTGACAGGGAGCAGCATGTCATCATAGGTTGGTCTAAAGTGGAAGGAAAAAAACCCCTTACATAAAGTACCATAAACATGCCTAACAGTTTCCAGACACAATAGTGTAGCTAATTAGGGCGGGGGTTGTTTGTTTTGCAGGTTTTTTTCAGTTGCTTTTTTTGTTTGTTTGTTTTGGTTTGCAGTGTTTTTTAATGAAAAATGTAAAAATTAATTACCTAGAGTGCATCGCAGCTACTGAATAGATTCACATTACAAGCTCTGCTACTTTAGCAGAGATATTCCACTTGAAAGAAGAGCAGAGAGGCAGATGGGAACATTTCACAAAGCTAGATATCAATTTGGGCATTAGTCAGCCATCCTCTTCATGAAAGCACTCATTACAGATGGCCAAACATACATGATGATAATTTTATAAACATGAGAAAAATAAAATTCCTTTGTTTGAAGTTGAGAATTAAAAAGAGGTTATTTCATATTTAGGTATGTAAACATAGTATGGCACAGTATAGAAATATTACAGAGTATAAGTGTCTTTTTCCCTACAAAACATGACTGCCTGATAGGAACTCTGCACATATTGCCAAGGAAATACATGGTTTTGTTTCTCACAGACACACTTCAGCTTCTGACTCACTTCTGTGAGAAGATGAATTATGACTGTACAGTCTCACTGTGTCAACAGCAGTTTTTTCTTTAGGACTGCCTCAGATGCAAGTGTTTATGTCTGTCAGAATTAACAGAATAGAAACAGACTATTTCTTTTATGCAACACAGGAACCCACAAGATTTCAATATTAATGGCTAGGAAAATCCAATGAAAATAATTTTTTTAAGAAAGTAAGTAACTAAGAATGAATATTGTGTTTCGTTTGAAAGCTACAAATAGATCTCGTGAGATCCAAATAGGTGCTTACTTTAACACATGGCAGACAGCCATGCACCTCATATGATGCATTCATCTGCTTACAGAAGTATTATGAATAAATTCTATTCACAAGGGAACTTATTTGAATATAGTTATGTTTTAGCTTTTTACTTAGGAATGACAGTAAAAGAAGAGTTCTCAGCTTGGAAGAACAGTTTCATAGTTTAAAAAAAAAAAAAAGAAAATATTTGGCCAATGTTAAAAAAAAAAAAGTATTTAAAAGTGACATTTGACCTCTACAGTTACTAAGATTTTGTCCAGAAAAGTATACTCTAAGACCACCTGTAAAATAAACAAATAAAACACTACACCCCAACAGGAAGTCACACTTGAAAGCATCTACTTCAAACTTTAAAGACGGGGCTCAGTGACAGGGTTTCTGAAACACCATTAACTGTTTTTCCTCTCTTTCTCAAAGCTGCTGACAATTAAGCAAACAGTCTTCCATCCAGCTACAATATTCATCATTGTTTAATTTCCAATCACATTTTCCTTCATTGGCTTCTAAATCTCATACAAGAACATGCCAAAAAGCTTTTGAGAGGTGACATGATAGATATGAATGACAGGTGGTACCTCTATTCTCCTGTCAGAGAAGGAAATTAGGACAGTCTGGCATGATTTTTCTTGATTAGTTCAGCAGTAACCATTACTTATTACTTCATTGTCTTCTAGATTCTTATTAACGGTTTGATTATTCACTTCTCAGGGAAATACTTTAAGTACTTTAAGCAAACACTCATAGAATGCTAGGAGTTGGAAGGGCCCCCCAGCAAAGCAGGACCACTTAGGGCAGGTCTGTAAGCAAATCCTCTCCCCATCCCTACCAATAATTGTTATTCTTAAACATCACATTCTCTGTGGCCTCTCAGAAATATTTATTAACATATCTCTGACTGTTTTACTGAGTACTAAATTCCCCACAGCATCCTTCTGGAGAAACTGGCTGCTCATGGTTTGGATAGGGTGGATGCTTCACTGGGCTAAAAACTGGCTGGCTGACCAAGCCCAAAGAGCAGTGATGAATAGAGTTAAACCCAGCTGGCAGCCAGTTACAGGTTGTGTTCCCCAGAGCTCAGTAGTGGGGCCAGTTCTGTTTAATGTCCTTATCAATGATCTGGATGAGGCAATTGGGCATGCCTTCAATAAGTCTGCAGATGACATTAAATCGGCTGGGAGAATAAATTCAACTGGAAGCCTGTAGAGTCTAGCTACCATAAAAGTTCCTGAAAAGGCAAAGCTGCATCTCAGTAGTTATCCACTGGCTAACACATGAGAAAAGAAGTAGGTGAATTAAAAGGAAAAAAAAAAAAAAATCATTACTTTGACTTCCATTATGGTCCCTCAAAGTCTATTAAAAAGCCAAACAGTCACTGGGGGAGGAAAATAAAACCACTAAAAAACACCAAAATCCGTGTCTATTATCAGAGTTACAATCAATCACTCACCCTCACAAAAGACGAGAGGCATAATACCCTGCAGTTCAGGTTAAGTTTTATGACTTACTTGCCCCTTTAAAAAAATTTTGAAAGTAAAGTATTAAAACCTTCAGGTGACAGGGAAAATCTAAAAGGATCCTCTGAGTAATTTAAATAAAGGAACACAATAGAGATTTCAGTCAAATTTTTAATAAACCTTAAGAACCCAGATGAATTCATCACTAGCACTATACCACTCCCTGATCCTGTACATAGTATAAACTGAGATAAATCACCTTTGTTCAAACTTCAAGATCTTACAGATCACAATCACATGCAAATGGAAGGCCAAAGGCACTAAAAATAATCTTTTAACTTTCTAATTTCAGAGTTCCTCCATCTTTGCGTTAAACATGTGAATCTGGATACTGCTGAATCTAGGACTAATTGGATTTCAGTATGGATGATATACAGCAAATTCCTTGACTTCTAACTCACTTAACAGCCTATGTCAAATCACTTATAAGCAAATGTCTCCATGGGTTGCAGAAATAGAACTAATTTCTAAACAGTTAGAAACTTCTGACAACCTTGCTACAAATTACCCCAAAAAGCACAGTGAAGATTTACTCTTGAGTGCTCAATACTATTTCTGTACATAAAAATAAAACAAACAACAACTTCTATGCCAAGAGCTTGGAGGAAGGAATGATTTGTTGGTCTGTGGTTTATTTTACTGGGAGGAAGAGGTAGAACACCAGTATCTTTTGAAATTCAGTATAAGGCAAAGCTCTGATGACTTTTTCCGGTTTTCCATATCATTACTACGTATACTGGGCTCTGCAGAACCAAAGAAGTCTCACAAGTGTTTATATAATCCTCATAAACTACAGAGTTAAGATCCCATGTATGAATTCAGCTAAATAATAAAAGCAGGTGTTTAAGAACCAAGAGAAACCACGTATCACTCCAAGTGTTTTTGTACAAGGAAGAAAATCCAGTTCTTACCTCAGGTGTCCATTAAAAAGGTGACTTATTTTTTCAGTCATTTTTCAGAACAGGATCACAACATAAATGTATCCACAGTTTCTTTTCCATATTTGCTTTTCTTCCTCCAAATTGTGTCAGTTTGGGATTACACCTCCTTTTTCAACTTCACCTATATATTTGTATTAGTTTTCCTATTTCGCCTCTTCTTCCAAAAATTAAAACATGATGGTGGCTCTTACCTAGTTAGTAAGTTTTGTTCATCAACAGAATAACCTTATATTAGCACCACCTCAAGAGTGTATTTTTCATTTGGGTGTTGCCTTAAAGTGAATGCTGTATTTTCCCCAGGGCAAAAAATGTTCTTAAAAGAAAAAGATTACATTTATTTATTTTAGATGGAAGGATTATTTACTTATTCATAGTGATGTGTACACGTCCTGGGTATATTTCTCATATATACATGTGTATGAGCTTTTTCTGTCACATCTCTGATAATACCAATATAACTGCTTTCAGACCAAATGCACTTCTATTTGTCTGTAAGATCTATATATCAAGATACACCGTACTGGGTTCAGGCTGGGAACTTTGTCTCCCTTAAAGAATGTAACGAACAAGGAATATGATTAAACTGACTTCCCTTCAAAGAAAAACTTACACACTTACTCTCTTTCCACCATTAAACATGTACATGATAGAGTACTTTTTAAAATCTGAGCATTAATGAATTAGCCATTTAATGTAATTCATGTAAGTATTAACTGAATGTGTGAACTGCAAGGATGATGAAAAAATAATCAAATATTCACCTGACATTATCCACAAGTAAACTGAAATCACCATAAAACATACTACTAAATATATAGGAAACACAAATCATCTAAGCCCAAATCATCTAAGAGTATGTCAGAATGCAGTCTTGCATTATACCAGATGATGCATATACTCCTCCTTTTGTCGGATCTTCACATTTAATTGACATCAAATCCTTAGGTAGTGAAACAAAGTATAACAGTGCAGAGACAATACAAAAGAAACATACTTGTCCACTTATACAAATACTCTGAATTGTCTTCAATGTGAAAATTCCACTGCAAATGAGCAAAATTTACTGCTCAGCAGTGGAACAGAGATAAGAACTCTTCATACATGCATTCTACCAACATATTATGGGCAGGGGAAAAAAAAAAAGAAAAAAAGAAAAGCAGCAGTCACTTTATACCTGTTGTCATGGTATCTGTGGGGATGATACTGTATAACATCTTGCAGAAAACGTTCCATCAAGCTACTGGTACCCATTCGATTCCTACAGTAAGTGGTAAAATGTCTGTGCTGGGAGCTGAAAACATGCTGGTGAAAGATAAAACAGATGACTAGTTCACTACTACTGTTAACAGACTGGCCTGCTCCTAAAAATTACTTCCCAAGAAACTTTTCCAGTGATTAAACACTACTGCTATGGAAACATTTAAATAAAATCTTCAGCCTTTTCTACTTTAAGGTCTTGATTCAGTGAGATTTTCAATCATGCTTCGGGCATCTCAAATACTACTAAAATGTTTTGAAACGTTTTTCTGATTAGGAACCTGAATTAGCAGCTCTGAAAGCCGTTCTCAAATGTTTTGTAACCAGTACAAATGCTCTCACAAATATCACAGCCACTTACAAATCACCTGTAATAAAGCTCCTGTAACTAGTATGAATACTCCAAACACTACCTATAAACGACTATTACAATATTCTTGAACTTTGTACGAGTAAACACCTTATAATTTACTCAAGGGGAATTTTCATAGGCATAGAAGATTAAATAGGATTCTACTTTAAAGTAGAAGACTGGCAGAGTTAAAGAACAGAAAATAGTTGACCAAATGTCTTCAGCCTTGATATCTAACATATTAACCCTGATACTTCACAAAATATTCAGATCTCTAGATTAAAGGTACAGAAATAAATTTTCAATGTACTGCAGCATGACACTTAGGAAAACACACTGCAGTAGCCATGCCACTCCACCAGTATCTTTTTAGGAGGTAATACATAAGGGAGGTATTTTTTTTTTCCTCAGTGTGTACATTGTGTGATTCACAAATTTAGGGGGTTTAATTTAGTAGTGGTTGTTCTGTGTAGAGACTGACACTTTATAAGCTGATAAAGCCTTTTGGTACTCCTTCCTATCTGTTGCTGAATTGTGCAGGAGCTCTCTCACCTGTTCCAGGTTGCTATAGTGTACATGGCAACAGCTGCAGTATCCTTGCTTGTTTTGCCCAGTGGATACTCGAGGCTGAGGATGCTCTTGCCCTTTTGTGTGTAAACTGAAAGAAGCAAGACATGTTGGGTTAATTTCTGTTCTTAATATGGAAATTCTGAATATCTACCTTACTGAAGAGCTGGAACAAACATGGAAGACAAAAGTTTCTATTTTAGAATTGTAAAGACAAGTAGGGCTACGTATTTTAAGGTATTCTCAAACAAATTTAATTAAAGTTTTCTTAAACGCAGAACAAAGGATAACAGGTTGAAGACAGCTAACATAAATACCCAGTTCAGTGAATTCTGTAGAGAACTGCCTCTTTAGAAGAAGTCAGAGTCATCTTTACATTCTTTTGGTTTTCAGTATTTTTACATTTAAAAAGTAGACCAAAGACAAAGAAATTCTGACACCCACACATTAGTTTTGGGCGCTACAATGTCGCTTGCCCAGAGCTATTAATAGTATGTGGGTACAAGACACAAAGGATCTCCATCATATACTTGATCTATATTGCATTAGTGTCATCCAGTACACAAGGTAACAGATAAGGTTGAAAAATCAGATTATTCCTGTTTTACTTTGTATAAGCAATAAGCTAGATGTCTGTTAGATCATGACGTAACTTACGTGCTACTTCTGTCTTGTTTCAGAGAGCCTTTAACACCATGTCTTCCAATTCCTATAAGAAAAACATTTTAAAAAAATAGATTATCAAAGGGACAAAGTGCAGTTCCACTTCCCTTACATTGATTGCATATGTTAAAACTATAATTTTAAAGAAAGATACAGAGCTTACTAAGCTCAAGAAAGCATGTACAGAGAGATCCTTTTGTCCTCATAGTTTTCCTAGAAAGGCACCATAAAATAAGTTTAACTTTTCATGGTTGAGATTAGTGGGAATTTTTCTATTGATCTGTCTGGGATCAGGACTAGGCAATTTACATTTGAACTGCTGCAATGTCAGTTAACAAGATTAAATGCCACATGGACAAGAAAATTTCACATACAAGGAAACTCTGCGGATGATTCAGAAGTCACCTCTTCCATCTAAGTTCTACAATGTAGTTTGGTAAATTGAAGTACGTAACTGACACTACAAGGTGAACTAAAAGATTTCTACTGTTAATTATTACCTTTTGAAAAAAACACAACTGCAACAGAAACATCTGCTTTAAACTTCTCACCTTTTGATGAAGAAGCAGAAGCTTCATCAGATGGTTGGATTCCGTCAAACATCTGAAAGTAAAATATAAAACCTGAAAATAACAAAAGCCCCACAAACAAACAAAAAATATCCCCCCCACACAAAAAGAAAACTGAAAAACAACCAACCAAGACCCCACAGCCCATGGTTAAATTCATCCTTCAGTCCAAACTGTTCAGAAGCACTATATTGTTGCAGCTATAGACCAAGACTTGATTTATACAAAGCTGCACTGCAAGATTTGTGCTTTACTAGGTTACCCTAATGCACATGAGCTTTGATAGAAGGGGTTAATTTCTGATCTAATAATTAATTAAGTTAAATATTATACATGTGAATACTGGTTAGATTCTGTTAGGTTATTGCTTAATAACCTTGGTAAATTAATTCTGTTTCCCACACTGCCTTCACAACAAATAATAAAATATATGTGCTAATAAAAACCATACAAGACCTAGACCACAAAAAATAACTATCCAGGTGGGAAAAGTAGTCCTTACCACTCAAAAGACCTGGAAACCAGTACTGAATTACACAGTATTTAATTAAGACTGCAGCAACAAGTAGTTACAAACTTTAGGGTTCCCAAACACAAAGAGTTTCCAAGTTTTGCACAGTTCTTTCATGTTATAACACAAAATCACAAAATCAGCTTTCTCGTACGAACCTTAGAGTCACCTACCTTTTTCATCCACCAAAGCTGACTCCAGATTAGCAAACAATAAAGGTTGAACAGGAGGATATTTGCAGTGCAGGACACTTATCTTTTCTCATCCCATCTGGCAACAATGAAATGGAAGAGCTTTTTAAAAGAGAGGTAATAATGCATATTTTCCATGCCCTAAGGCATGTAAAAGTTTGCAAGTAAGTCAGTTGACAAAATGGATACACCGGAGGACTACTCCACTGGCAGGGAGGCCAGACGGCCACCAGAGGTCACCACAATCATTCAGCCCTGTCCACCGCCCCAAAACTGGATTACAGCATTGCCATATACAAGTACAAGTTTGATCTCAGAGAGGCAGGCAGTGGAGAGGGCTAAATGCTGGAAGATAACTACTTCAATGGTTCGTCACTTCCTTATTTCAAGGAATAATTTCAACTGTGATGTACGTCTGAGAGTTTGTTCATCTGCAAGTACAACTGTTTTAAGTTACACTTCTAGGTCAGGACACAGACTCACACTCATTTAAACTGAGCTAAGAGCACAGTAACTTTAAATAGGACAGGACTATGACAATAACTATACTCCAGTCTGGATCTCATAATCATCTTCCTACAGTTTGAGGAGATTTCATGGATCAAATTTTCCCAGTGAAGGATAGGCATGTTAGGTAAAACTTTTAAAAGCCTGGCTATCACTCAGTAACCAACAGAAAAACACCAGAGGAAGACTTTTCTGAAAGACTTACACACAAAGCTGGCAAGAGAGAAATGCCTCAGTGTTCTCATGAGAACACCACTGTACAGAACCAAAAAAAGTCTGAACTCAAGACTACATACAGTATGCTTACCATGTGAAGTCAAGCTCAAAACACAGGCTAGTAAAGGAAATCCACTATGCAGATGCCTTACGTTGCCAAAACATAAGAGGTTAACTGCCATCTTTACTAAAAGAGAAACTACAACTACAAATCCACAAAGGATTTTTCAGGTGTTCATTCAAAGCCTACAAAATTTCAGCTCAGTTATGACACTTCCAACTGTTGATATCTTGTAACTTTTCTTTTTAACCCAGCAGTTTATCTTTAAAAGTTTTATCTTGAACGTTTTACCACTGCAAAATCCTGTCAATTCGTAAGAAAAGTAAAAACAATGGGCTACATACAGAAATGTTTGATTTGGTACATTTCTGACCATGTTGCTTTAGCTGTCTCAAGTACCAGTGCTTGGGTTTGGTTTTATCAAATTACTCTGCACACTGAGGACGAAAAGCCTCAGACAATCACATTTAATAAGTGAAATATATAAGCCAGCACACAAAAGGCATAAAATAATAATAGTAAAAAAGGTACGTTCTGAGAGTATATAAATGTGACCAAAAAAGCATCAAAGAAACTCTCCCGACAGCGTTGCTCTCGCACTGCAACAGGTAAAATATAAATAAAATAGAGGGCCGGAAAGCCAATCAAAACCGCTCCTCCAAAAACACTTCATGAAAATCTCAACTGCCCCTCCTCCTGAGCAAGTTTATGCTGGGTACACAGAGAGAAGAGGAAAACTTTTCGTCAAGACAGTTACAGGTCTTCTAACGGCATTTAGTGAAACACTGGGAGGGGGTAATTCATCTCAGGATTCGTTTTTACCCCTCAAATCGCCACGCCACGCCACACCACACCAGCTAGGATCCCGAGTCCTGTCTCTGCTGCGCCAAGGCCACGTCTCCCCCTCGCCCCATCTCATCGCCCAGCCGCCGCCCAGGGCGGACTCGCAGGGCCCACGGCTAGCCAAGAAAGGCCACAGGGCCGCTCAGTTTTGAGGGGGCTTCACCATGCAGAGCCGAGGAATCCACCCCTGCTGCAGCGGCTCCCCGGCGCGAAGGAGGCTGAGGAGATGCTTCAGCACCCGCAAGGGTTAAGGACCGCGCAGGAGACTCACTGAGCAGGGCGCGAACACCGTCCCAAGGCCTTTTCGGGTCCCAGACGTTCCATTTTCCCCACCTGGCACAGCAAGGCGGAACAAGTTCCCACCACCCAGCTCCGTCCCCAGCGCCACCTTACCTCCATTATTTTCCCGTGATCTCTTCCGTGCCGCGCTGAGGTCAAGAGATGCCATCCTCTGTTTCCTGCTCCGGGTGAGCTCTGCGCGGCGAGGGCGGAGCAGCGCAGAGGGCTGCCTTGGGCGAAGGGCGGGATTTTCTGTTCTCTCCCCGGGACTGGGCGGCTGTGCCGCTGCTCCAGGTCCGCCTTCCGCTCACTCGGACTTCCGAGTCTCTGCTCAAGGCCAGGCACGCTTGCGCATCAGCAGTGAGTTGGAAGCGCCACCAACAGGGCTCTCTGTCTAGTGCTGTCTTGTGCTGTAGTATCCTTCCTTCCCGCGCGGGCGGCGGCTGGCGGGACCTGCCGCCCCGATGGCTCTCCTTTCTGTGAAGGTGGAACTCAGGGTGAACAGAGCCCGAATAGCCTTGGCTTCGCCAGCCAAAGGGCTGGAAACGTGCTTCAAGAAGTTTGGGAGTTGCGTCTTTTTGTTGACTGCAGTCGGAATTCTTCTATTTTGGAAAGTGGGGTTTTCGATTAGTTTTATTTCAGCAGCTGTGATAATACTTTCTCCTTCAAAACACATGATTTCAGGCTTGAGAGTATGCTGGAGAGTTTATACTTCCCCACCCCGTTACAGTCATTAAAATTAGCTTGCTTTTCGTGTCGTACTTTGTAGATTTTATCGGAAAGTCAAGTCGTAGTTTGACTTTCTGGTTTGTTGGTTTTGTTTGTTTTTTGTTGTTTTTTTTTTTTTAAACACACTAGAAAACAACGTGACCTTAATTCGGATCTTGTTTTGTTATCAATTGTAAGGTTTTTAACGTTTATCTAATCTCCCACGGGAAACCAGCCGTTGCATGTTCCTCGTTATGCTGAAGCAGCAGGATTTTTTAAGCAATCTAGGCAGACACAAAGATAATCAACACCCATGTGTACGAAGGCAGATGCAGATAGGAGCCTGGATTGTGCAACGAAAGGAGGGGGGAAGTAGCGCACTATAACACATAAAATTTAAAGAGAGGCTGCTGTAAAAAAAGCTGTTGTGTGATTGTGAAACCATAGCTTAGAAATATCCACCCACACTGAACAAGTAATTGAACACAAATCTCAAGTGGCAGAATGTCAGGAGAAGGCTTTTCTTTAGGAGCAGACTACCATAATGAGTGTTGAGTTCTTTCAATACATGAATAGATATTAATATGGTTTTGTTAAAAAAAAAAAAACATAAAATCAAGTGTTTATTACAGAGCTAAGGTTACATGGTGATGTTTTGTCATCTAGTATAATACATTTGGCAAAGTTGGAAATCATTAAAAAGAGAGGGAATGCAACTTCGTAATTGTTTAGATATGTGTAAGTATAATGTTTCTGCCTTTTATGACTGACAGGATCCCTGAATCGTTCTATACTTGTTTTAGCTTATGTTTATCTTTTGGGAGATAACTGAATCAGATGATGGCTTAGCCAAGGCATCTTGGCAGACTTAAGTTTTCAATGCAAGTACACGTGAGAGAATCACTTTAATAACATGAAAAGGATTTTTAAATTCAGTGTTGGATGAGTGAAACCTAGTTTTGGATGGAATCTTGCTGGTAGGAGTGGATATTTATGAGTCAATCACAGAATTTTGCAGATGCAGTATTTCTGTGGAGATTTGCATGCGTGAAAGCCCAGGCATATGGCCAGATTATTGCATGTCTGCAGAGCTGCACTGCTTAAATGTGTGGCAAGCACACTTTGAAACATTCTCTAAGGCTAAAATAGTCTACCTTTATGACCGTTTCTAGCAGGCTTAGCAGGTTAGTGTGGCTCAGCTAGCTCTTCCTAACTTGTTGAAACAAAGTAAGCTTGGTTACTTTGCTGAGGTACAGACATGTATTTTCCAGAATGGCTCAGTCCTACTTCGGGCTGTAGAATCTGTCTTAGAATGCCATATGATATTTCTGTATATTTTTCAGAGATGGAATGTAATTTTATCTTTTGGACTGTCATAAAAGATACCAGAACATAAGCTCATGTTGCCAAGTATTTCTTGATTTTCAGCTCCTTCTGTGTTTAGGAACTTGAGGTTGCAGCTTGATTCAATCTCAGGTAAGGTATGGATACTGCTTTCTCCCAGTCTCTGCTTGCTCACAAGGAACTTACTTCTTATGTATGTGCATGAATACTGAGCAGAGCTGACAAGCTCTCTTTCCCTGGTCTAGGTATCAGATATTTTTTCTTCTTGTTCTATATTCGTAGATTTAATTTCCATAAAGTGTTCCCTTTACCTTTCGATGCTTTGCTTTCTACTTTTATTTTGATTTGCTATGTTTTTCCACTTCCATTAGCCAAATATATGTCAAGGTTATAGCTATGAAAAACTTTAGGAAAAATTGACAAAGATGAGCAGCAACTATTTTCCTAAAAAGACTCTCAGATTTCTTCCACAGATAGTTTAAGACTGTGAAAGAGAGAATGTGAGAGAAAAAACAAACTAATCAAAGTTGGTGAAATCAGCTGGCAGGAAACTCCTGTCAAGATTTTTTAGTTTGATGCACATATGTTTTGTACATTCCAATTTTAAAAGCCTTGTTTATCCTTAAGTTGTTGTTTTGGTAAAATTCTTCAAAGGATCTGAGCTAAGTGCTGACTAACTGACAGTAATTGAGAGCTGGGATGGGATTTGAGCCATGCAGAGAGTTGTTTTGCTAAATGTCCATAAATATAAATTGCTGTGTCTAGCCTGGATTCTAACAAGCACTGCAACTTTGAAGATAGTTTGAGTACACATGTAGATTTTAGAGCATTTCATATTCTGAGTAAGCTTGGGAAAGGAGGGTCTTTTCAATTTTATAGCAGAATGTATGTTCCATAATGTCTGGGACTACATGAAAACCTTTAATTACTAAGAAGTGTAAAATTCTCCAGAGTCCCATCTTAAAGAAGGCAAACTTACAGGCATTCTGTTAATTTTTCTATTACGTCAAACAGAACCTTCTTTTTTTTGTGTTGAAAGAATAGCTGGTGAGATGATGCTAAATATGTTACTTTAAACAGTATGGCTACAAAATTTCTCCAAATTCAATGTTTTCAGAAAGTTCCTACATGATGGGGGTACTAATGTTCTGGTATTACATTTCAAATCCATACCTCCTATTGCTGCATCTGTGTTGAATTTGTCTCTTAGCTTAAATTAACATGCTTTTATCAGCATTTGCAAGGTTTATATGCCATTTCTCTAGCACTGCATTTCTTTACTAGACAAAGACTAATCACACTCTNGGTGTGCAAAGCCAGTTGACAGAGTGAAGATATTTAGGTATTTGTTTTATTTCAGTTCTGCAAGTATGTGCTAGGCAATAAATAGTAAACCAACACACTGTTAGATCTATCAGCAGCAGTTTATATACCATAAAAATAACGCAATTGGTTACATAATTTCACATCACAGAAATCTTTGTGTGTATGCTCCATTACCTAATATGTTATTATCTCATTCATTATACTAAGGTGGTCTTACACTTACATTTGAATTCTTGCCCTAGAGGTACGATTTTTAGCATTAAAATCATCACAGGTTAGGGGACACCTCAGTGTTTTAGTCTTTGTCATAGAATCATAGAATAGTAAGGTTGGAAGGGACCTCAAGGATCATCTAGTTCCAACCCTCTGCCATAGGCAGGGACACCTCCCACTAGTACAGGTTACTCAATGCCTCATCCAATCTGGCCTTGAACACCTCCACAACCTCCCCGGACAACCTGTTCCAGTGCCTCACCACCCTCACTGTAAAGAACTTCCTCCTAATATCCAGTCTAATCCATCCAAATCAGTCTCTGGTTTATGTGAAGAAGCCAAAAATATTACCAGAAAATGCTATCAGGATTTTGTTATCTTAGTGTATTGCTCTTAACCACTAGGTCTTGTTTCTGAATTTTTTTTAACCTTAGCAGTCATTTCATCCTTTAGTCTTAAGTACCTTCAATTTTTGTTATCCTGATTTCATACCAGTTCATTATATGTTTATTCATGTAAAAGTTTTTAATCTCTATCCTTCCAATATCAGCACTACCTACAACAACATGGAGAAAACATGGTTCTGGTGTTCCAGCAGACCTCTTGTGAAACCTAATAAAATCTGCTTGAGTTAAAAACCAAGAGGAAATTTGTCTCAGGATCTTTTTCCCATTTGTAACCTGGAAGTCGAGAACCTGGCTTGACCCCTGAGAATATTCTGAATTGAATGTTTATATCCATCAGTTTCAGTAGACTGTTCTGATTATTTAAATAGGCACAAATGAATCTAAGTGTTAAATACCTCTGCAACTTCCTTGTCTGTAGAGTAATTTGTAGGAGTCAGGGAGTTCCAAATATATATATGTACTGTTGAGTTAGTGGATATTCTGCAGTCAATTTAAGGTGGAGTCAAAATGCATTCCCAAGGTCGTTAAATGTTATTTTCCTCTGCACTAGCTGTTCCAAATGCTGCTAATTTTATTTTAATGTTCCCACAATAAACTGTAAAATATTTTCTTCTATCTGAGAGCAAACAGACTCTCTACCTTGGTTTACCCTGGGAATAATTTGAAGAAAAATTTCTTTACTATATTCAGGAAAAAAAACCAGAAAGCTAAATCAAAGAAGTTCTGTTTTTTCCCAAGGACAAAATTTTAGGCTAGAAATGCTGATAAGCAAAAAAATATCAGCCTTTGAAAGAAAACTCTTTCATATTTTGAAAATATAGATACTATTTTAATTGAAAAATTCAAAAGGGAGAAAAAAGAACTTTTGAACAAAAAGCTTTTGATTTCTGTTTCTTCAGCATTTCACATATTGTTACTGGAACTGCAGTAGTTCTTTGGATCAGTGATTAGACCCTCTTTTCTGGTCCGTTGGTAAAATGCTCTGTGCTTCTAATACTGAAGTATTAAAGTTCAGTTTCTAATCTGCTCCCAAGCCACACAGAATTTGTGTAATTCCCCTTTGCTTAGTTTCTCATCTTAAAATGAAGTGACTGATCCCTTCTCCACAAGTTCCTTTTTAATCTCTGCTCTTGAAAAGAAGGGATCCTGTACAGAAAATACTAGAATTCCAGTATCTACACTCATGTAAATTCCTTAGTCAAATTTATGCTAAGTGTTGCATAGTCTTGCTAAAAATGTTTTTACATCACAAAGTAAGAAAGATTTACAACTAACCTGTATGCCTTGATCCAGCTTATGGAGTAGAACTAGAGTGCACAAATAAATATTGTGGTATTGTCTGCCTCTTTGTTTAGACTGATTTCCTATGCTTCTTTCCCTGAAGTCACTTGCTTTATTAGAGCTAGTGCTAGGCTTTGCTTTTATTTGAGGCAGAGGAAGAGTGAATGTTGACTCTATTGATTGAGCCCTTAACTAGCAAAGTGTTTTTCAGACCTTGTAGTAATTCACTTTGTTTATATCACAAACAGCAGGTTTATTGGCATTTATCAACTTCTGTGTCATTATAGAAAGGCAGGGGGCTGGAGAGGCTTTGGAAGCAGAACTTTCTTCTCTTCTCCTGAGAGTGAGCAGAGGAAAAGGCTAATTCGGAGCAGCAGGCAGAAACTTTCATCATTGCTCTCTGCCTCACGTTAATTTCTATGGATAAATAATTGAAATCTGTCTGGAGTTAAGGTTGCCTGACACCTTTCACAAAATGCGTTTACATACACTAAGCAGAAAAACAATCTGACAAATGTAGCTACCTAGGAAAAGCAACTTTAAAAATGCAGGTGCGTATGTGTTGAAACCACTGACAGCAGCTTCTCAGAAGATCCATAGCTGATTGAGTTGGATTTGATTTGATTTGCACCAGCTTCACAGTGTTGTTCAGAAACAGTTTGTTCTTCATTGCAGGAAGCTATTGTCCAATTTAAAACCAGTCAGTGGCTGGCCAATATTATAAAAAGTAAATAGTAGGCTCCATGATCTCATATGCATGGTGTTTCTCTTAGTTAAGTAAGGGTTTTGAGTGGTAATGGAGCAAAAGCAACAAATTTAATCACCCATGAGTCATATAGGCACCCTGCCTATTGGCATATATTTTTTAGGGAGTTGTCCCCAGTTTTGTAACAGCCCTCAGTTTGGCTCGTCTTCTGCAAAGGAATTGGACCTCCTTTTTTCCCTCTTTGCAATATTTTAATGTTTAAGAGCAGCTCTGTCACAGTGAGCACAGTAGCTGAAAGGAATAGCTGAATTGAAGGATTGGAACTTGTGGTCATCTCACTGCAGATCTGCTTGGTTTGCCTTACTCATCGTGGCAGACTTCAACAACCTAACTGGGAATTGTTAATAGATGAATGCAGAACATGAAACTTAAATACCTTGAGTCACTGAGTCATGTCCATTCTATGTAACACCATAATATAATCCTATTTGAATTGTGGGTTTAGATTTTAATCAAAAGACTTAGTCCATGAAAGATGGATGATGGAATCTCCAGAGTTTATACTTTAAATGGGAAATAACATCTCAGTTCTTTGAAAGAGTATGTCTAGGCAGCTGTTCTGGTGATTTGGATCCTGAGTGGGTGGAGGCAACTAAAATCCTGGAGAGATATGTCTCAAGTTCATGTCTGTGCTTTGGCTTTTTGTGGACCTAGGCCGATTAAGCTTTAGTAATTTTTTGAGACATTTGTCACTCAATCAATATGTTGCAAATTAGATGTATAGCAGTAACTTCTGGCTTCTCTTTGAGGTCTTCTAAGATTCTTCCAAGCAACTCTTTAGTTCCTGGTAATTTATGTGAGGTGAAAAAATGCAAGTCTGTTAATCCCTATGACAGTAGAAAAATAAATATGTAGTTTGTGCAGCCTTGTTTTTGTTTCTCTAATCTCTGTAGTTCTCTCTCAGATTATTTTTCCAAACAGTGGCATTCTTTTGTGTGGGAGGAGACAGTACTCTTGCTAAAATGGAAAAATGCTGTTGTCAGGTTAGCTATGTAGTTATTCAGTGACTGCAGTATTTAGCACTCAACGACATATCAGAAGGTTTGTTATTAAGACATCCTCTGAAAATTCGATGGATTTCAAGTGTTACCTAGGTGGCAGATGTAATTTTTTATTTATCATGCTGTGAATGCAGAATTTCAATACCTGTGGTCTGAAAGTTATGTAGAAAATAATTGCTGTTTATTTGTGGAAAATGAGGGAAGAAATGCAGTTATAAAAGCAAAATCTATGAGGAAAAAAAAAAGTGTTTATAATAATTTTTTTTTCCCCCCAAGTATAATTCTTCATAATAGAATTAACTTCATTTCCTTTCCCTTTCTTGTACATTATTCTCCAATATACATTTCATGGAATGTAACACCCTGCTGAGTGCAGGAGTTACATAAAGTGCTGCTTGTAAAGTTCCTGCTCAAATTCTTATGTATATACATACAGAATTGCATATATATATATATATATGTATATACATACAGAATGTCATATATATATGTATATATATGCATGCACATATAGCAGTTTATTTATATGCTTGTTTGTTTTGACCTGACTAAAGTAATAGTTAGATGAACGATTTTGCCTTCTGCAGAATTACTGAATTTCTTCAACATATAACGCATGAAAATCTTCAGATTTCTAATATAGGTATAGAAAGAGGATGTGGACCTGCATAAATGAGCCAAGCTTCCCTTTAGGCGGTTTGGTTTAAATATGTCGCTAGGGAATTTTGTCATGGTTGCTGACTGTGTTGTACAGTGGACAATTAAGACACAAGTAAACATTACAGCTTTACCAAAAGGGTAGGCATGAATAGTCATTCATTTCACAGGAAGGGAGGAAATTACCCTTTTCCTGATTGTCAGGTAGTTAAACTCTGCCTTTGCAGAGTGAGTTTTAATCGGTGAGGTGTTAATTCAAACAGTAAAGACAAAGGAACAGTGAAATTTTTATTTATTTTTTTTTTAGAGAACAGAAGTGTGAACAGGTGAACTCTCAAAAGGTAATTTCTTTCATGTATTATTCATCTTAAATGTACCCTGAGATTTTAATTATTTTTTTTTAAACCTAATTTGGAAATTCATGGCTAGTACAGCTTAATTGAATTAGTGTGTGTTGAATTTAGTTTGGGGTGTTCATTAGGGCAGCTTGGTAAAATCTGGAGGTCCAAGTGGTGAGAAGTAATGATAGAATTATCTGGAGTTTGGTGGTAATCTGAGTAAATTAAAAATGCTTTGGTTTTGTTTATTGGTTTGTAATTTGTGCTTTGCTGAATATTGCTAAAATATTTCTGAAAATTTTTCCCCTATATCTTTTTCCCCCCATACATCCTCTGCCTTTGTTTTGTTTTATATGGTTAAAAACCCCACAAACAATCAGAAGTACTTTTGAAACTAATTTGTTTTGCAGTGGACCTTGTTTGTTCACTGCTGGACAACCCATTAGCTATTATTTGTGTGTATGTGTTCTCCTTTGTTTTTTGTTTCCGTCTGGTATATAGTAGTATTTCTCTGCTCTGCAAGTTCCACATGCACTGTACAGCTCTGGCATACCACCATACTTAATATGAAGTGAAAACTCCAAGATGTCATTAATTTAGCTGCTGAAAAAGCATAAACGGCAAAATAAAATAAAAAAATCCAAGTAGAAAAAAACAGACTGTAGTAATGCAAACAAGGTGTTTATTTATTTATTTATTTATCCCAAGCATATAACTTTGATAAAATTATCAGAGATGATCACACTTATAAAATTATGCCCATGATTAATGTGTTACATGGAAATGCATGTTGAAAAGCCATGTAATTTGGGACTCACCGTTCCAGTTCTATGGTATCTGAACATAGAAAAAACTAACAGAAGGAAAAGTTTAGGGGCCAAGCTTACATTCTTCAAGGGCTTAACATTTCCCACTGTTGTTAATCAAAAGCAGAAGATTAAAATGCTATATTTAGCTCTAAACAGAAAACAAGCAGAACAAAATCCTGTCAGATTAAATACAATTTTCCCAGTATAATTCTTCTTTGATTTTTTGCTCCAGGTATACTACATATCCTGGTTGTACTGTTCAAATTGAGTAATTATTAAAGCAAAAGTTCTTTAAATTGAAAAGGAGCAAATATAGGTAGGACAGATTGGTATAAAAATTATTTTAAATGCAGTAATCTTCTGTTTTGTGATTTCATGTTTGGTACAGTAATAGGACAGGTGAAGGAAATTGCTCTGTGCAGTTTAATCCTCCCTTGATTCTGAAGCGTGAAACTACTGTTATGCTCAGTGCATGTTAGAGTAGTCCCAAGTCTGCTTTAGTTTACAGTAAAGGAAACCACCCACTGAGGACAATTCCTTGCTACCCCAGAACTGCTAGAATCCATTACACTCTCCAGAATGCACCCTTCACAGAGAAGGTGGCAAATATGACTCTACTTTGCTTGCCGAGGCTTTTTCTTTTACTGTATATCATGTGAGAGTTATGTCTACCCAGTAATTTCCTCTTTTGACCTACTGAAATAATACTGGGCAAACCCTCGATTTAACTGCCTTACAATAACTGGATTTGGCAAAGTACCTAAGGAACACAGACTCATGTGTCATTAGGAATAAAAAACCTCAGCAGATGTGCTGTTAAACAATGCCTGCATTTACCCCATCCCAATATTTACAAAAGTAGGGTACTACAATTGAAACAGCTTTTATCAGTGAAGGTTCACCAGTCAGTTATGTAGAGAAAACAGAAATATTTAAAATGCAAGAAATAAACAAGTAAAGTGCCAAATCATGAGATACATGTGTGTTTCCATTCTCTTCTCTTGGGCAACTCCCCCGTTAGTCTCCTGTGTTATCTTTTCACAGGACTAATGACCCCCTGTCCTTTCCTTGTGGTCCAGAGACTCCATGTCCCATCGCAGGATAATCTACATCTTCCTTTTATTCATAGCTTTCCCCCCTCATGTATAAGCTATAAGCATTTAAAGTTATATTGGCAGAACAAGAAGAGTTGTCATGGAGGAAAGAGAAAGCAGGGAAGTTTTGCTGGAAGGATTTTTTGGTTTCTGTTAAGAGAATCTGTGAGCTGAAGACCATAAGAGATGTGCTTAAAACTGATAACCTTGCTAACCGCATCCTGAAATCTCAGTTCTCTTGAAAAGCACTTCCCACTTCCCACTTGTGTAGTTTTGTGTATTAGTTTCTTTGTTTCTAATTTTCATAGGTATCGACAGAGTATCAACCTGGTAAATTTGGAATTTACTAGCTTAAGTCGGTGTTAGTGTTTTTGCATTAATGACAGAGGAGTACCACTGTAAGCTTATTGCTTCTACTAGAAGATTTGAGTTTTGGTAAGGGTGGACTGACAGGTGCTAGACTGGTTTAAAATGGTGTGATAAATATACTGTGAGAGTTAGGTGAAGGTATAGTACATAGATACTAGTAGAGTAATATTCCCATTTTACTGACTGAGAAACTGAACAATGTGGAGATAATGGGTCTTGGCCACAAAAAACTCAGCAGGCTCTTTACAGAGCAGAGAATCAAGCCAAGTCATCTAAGCAAATTTCTGCCCAGTGTAGCACTGACTGACAGACAGAAGCACTAATTAATGATGTTTTGAGTAGCTTACTTCACTCTTACACATGAAAGGAGACTAATTTATTAATCATAAATACAACATGAACGTATCTCAGCATACCGTTATGAAATAATGCTTTCAGTATGACTTTTAAAACATCCTTCTGCTCATTCAACATTATTTTCTATAAACCAGGGTGCTTACAAAGAAATACTGTTTAACCTCTTCTCTGCATAACAAAGAGCGGCCTAGAAGTGTAAGGTCTCTTTCCATTCATCAGCTACCACATCTGTTGCTTGCTTGGACACTGACCAAAATGATTCATTCACATGTCAAACATTTTTTTTTGGTGAAATACTGGGATTATACAGAAAGGCAATATTTCAAAACTGGGTCTAGGAAACCAAGGGAAGTTGGAAACAGCTTCCTCAGCTGAAAACAAACACGACGTTATATCATTCTGCAGCTTTATTAGAAGGAAGGCAGTAGCCAAGTGAAGCAGCTGGATTCACACTGAAGTCACTCTGAACTCTGCAGATCATTCTGCTGTGGAGCTCACATCCCTGGTTTACTGTGTGTTTTGTTCCAAAGAACTAAACAAGGTAGGTCAATCTGTCATATTTTTAGTCATTCCCTCTCTTGAAAATGTGTTTTCTACAGCTACAAAACTTTGCATGCAAATCCTGTGGGGTAGCGTAACATATACTAACTGAAAGAGATTCTTGGAAGAAAGAATGTGATATGCATTTATTTAATATCTTATTATTTTTAACCACTCCTGCAGCAAGAAAAGATGTGAAAATATGCGTGAATTTAATTTGTAATGATTTTTTAATGTGTTTATACACACTTTAAGGGGTCTTTCATCCTGTCAGAGAATGGTAAGTGACCTTGATTTAAATCTCACTTTCTCTCTCTTCGTCCCCCTCCCCACCTCCTCTTGTGTGTTGTTTTTAGTTTTTTAATTTACTTAGGGATAGCATTCTCAAGAGTTTGCAGTCATGCAGAATTAAAAAAAGGCTTCTATGATTTGAGCTAGAAGATCTGTTTCTCTTGCGGAATAAGTAGGATGTGGATTTAGCTATCATTAAGTGTATGGGCTCTTGTTTCCTGGAAGGTGACAAGGAGCCTTTTATAGTTATTGCACAATGAGACAGAGCTAGATTTCACCTCCTATTCAGACTTAGTGACAACCTTGTTATTGTCGCCTGTAGCCTTTCTAAATGTAACCTGGCCAAACCAAACTATATCCCAGACCTGGTTTTGTAGGTTTACAGATGTATCCATTGTCTGTGAATTAAAACACATTTGCTTTCTATCTGAATAAAATTGTATTACTGAATAATTGTAAATGTTTATTAATTCATAGCTAAGGAGCAAAGAGTGAGTGAGGGTACTTCAAGGTAGTAGCATTTGTCAGACCAGCTTTGTGGAAACTGCTTCAGGATTAACTTGGTTATGATATCTTACTTTCACTGGCATCATACTACTGTTTTGCCTCAGCTGAACTAGCGAGTGCAAGTATTTTGATGACCAAATTGACTTTTCTTTAATGTCGCTGCAGCTTCTGCCCAAATTTAAAACATCAGCCACTTACACCAGTCAGACAGGATAGAAGTCCCACCAAGTTTACTTTATCCTAGGCATTTTATATGTGCTGTGAGTGATGAGTCCATTTTTACTGTACTTAGAATCTCTTTGAGTGTGGTGTAGTGGAAAGTATTTGATTCTGGAAAATGAATTATGCTTTGGATTCTATAATTGACTTTGTGGAAAAGGATCTTCAGTCTGGGAAACTATATAAGGATTCCTAGACAGGGACAGAGGAAGGCTGTAATGCCATTTGTATGTACTATACATTATAAACTCTTCCTTTTAATTTTAAAAATTTCATTCTCTGCTGTCAACCAGCTTCTGAAATGCGATTCGATTTGTATTTCTTTCTGACAGATTGATTCAAGGGGAAAATTTATATCTGCTTCTAAATAAAGCTAATTGCCTTAACGAATTTTCTTCTCCTTATGTTTCTTAAAATCTGTTTGAAATTTGTGATCTGTTTTTAGATATTAATCTTTTAATAACTCTGCTGTTCCAATCACTAATCAGCTAGATTTGCAGAGGATTATAATCTGTTGAATGGTGCTGTTATTTGCTACTTTATTCATTTTGTCTAACAGTATGTGCCAGTGGTTTGGCTAATTTTCATTCATTATTTCTGATAATGGATTGATTTGTGTTCATTCAGTCTGAAGTCAACAGTTTCACAAGAGTGCAGGGCTCTGTTGTTGGTGGCTTTGAAAAGAGAGTTGAGTGGGAAGAACAGATTCTCGTGGCCTGTTACCAGAAGAAGGGGCTGCTGTGATTGGAGTGGGCAGTGTCTAAGAGACAATTGGTCTTAGAAAGGAAGATGCTGTCATTCACAGATCAACTCCCCCACACTTATACAGTGTACTGGAGGCTCCTGAGACAAAAAGAAAAAATGTATTTTTAAGCATATGGTTATTTCAGGGGAGCTCAGCTAATTCCGTTCTCTTTGTATCTTTAATATGTTCCAGAGGTTGAGGGCTTGGAGACAGGAGCAAAAAGCCCTGTATCAGCCCACGGCTGCTGTTTGCCAGAGATGATTTTTGCTGACTTGTTGCAGCTCTCTTACACCCAACCCACCATTTCCCTGCATTACAGTTCTTTAGATGAACTGAACAGACTTGCTACAAGCACAATAGTTATTAGTGAGCTCAAAGGGAAACTGAATTGCTACAAGCCTTTATTAGCAAGGATTATATGGAAAGCCCATCTCTCTGAAAGTACTAAATCCTTGTCAGGGACATTAGGTAGCAAAGGATTTGCATCCTTCTCCTACTTCTCTTACACAGCCCAAGGTGTCTTGTCCTATTTTGATACTTTGCAAAGGATGTATTTTAAAAAATCACAAGGCACAAGTATGAAGAACCAGCACTTTCCCTCTCTATCCAGCTCTTCATTCTTTTGGCAGGGTCTGAATTCTGCTTCCAACTTTGAATCTACTGTTTGGCTTTGGGCAAGACACTCCTGTTCTTTTCCCAACTTTTCATCTGTCTATTTGTTCTGTTTAATTATAAACAAGGCAGGAATTATCTCTCATGTGCTTCTAGTGCCTAGATACAGTGTGGCTTTGATCTCAAGGGCTAAGGCCTTTGGGTACTTTCCCAACATAAATATGTGTTTCTTTCAGCAAGTATGAGCCTGGTGCAGAAGTTTTCTTTTCTTCTGAAGCCTTTTATATGAGAGAAAGTGGGGAGTCCTGTACACTGTAATACCACTTTCTACTCTCTTTTTTCTTCATTCTAGTGATCCTCTTTTAATCATCTCAGCCCCACATAATTTTAATGAGGTGTTTCAGAACTGTTAAGAACCATTAGCCATTAAAGAAGACTGAGGAACCTATTGCTGAGGTCTTAAACTCTTAACTGAGGGTGTGGTACCAGATCTGGTGGCATCTGGTAAGAAGTGATTTGCAAAAGTAAAACCTGTAAAACTATTATTTCCAAGCTCCTACTTTAACACCTTGATCCTAGACACCGTCTATTCTTATCAGTGCTAGGGAGTGTTTGCAACGCCGTGTTAGGGAGACAGATAAATATCCATCCCTCCTGGAAAAAATAGAATTTTTCATTTTTTCAGGAATACAGGCAGTGCTTAGTTTAGACTCGATCTTAAAGTAAATAAAAGAGTTAACATTGTATGTGTAGGAATATTAGAGTAACTAATAGGGTAGATACCCTTAATCTACTGTACACAGTGATCCTAGTGTATTGACTGTGATGACAAAATGAAGTATTTTGTCTGATCAGATGTAATATTTTGGTTATACGCTAACCATATTTTGGAACTAGATGTTCTGACAGACCCCCACAAAATTATGGCAAGAGTAATATAACCATAGCAGTATTACAACCATGCTAAAGGAAACTACCCATGTAGATTTAATGGGCAGTAGAAGAAACCTAGAAGAACAGAGATTTGCTTTAAAGGGCAGTATCTAACCAAGCATACTGTTAGAATCTGTGAAATAGAAGTGGATGTATGAAGGTGTATTTGAGGAATAGGTTGTATTGCTGTTTTTTCTGGACTTAACTCTTCTTGTTAAAAGGACTAAGTATAACAGATTGTAAACTATTTTTTAGATATTACTCAGAGATTTTGTATCTTGTTGAAGAGGGTTATTTTTTTTTTCTATAGTGACGTACTGCACTGCACTAACTTTATTATGATTGTTGTCTTGTATATGTTTAATTTGCCTTAATCAGTCTGCTGAGACAGCAGTTAATAGTGTAAATGAAATCTCTGCATTCTCTCCTTATCCTCTGCTCTTGCTTGGCTACTTTCTGTTAGGAGGGAGTTGTGCTTAAAGCATGTGTCCAACTGTTCAAAAAGCAACCAGAGCTGCATGATCATGTAATGGTCATACGAATGCTAGCCAAAATATATGGAACAGTTGCAAATCCAAATTTTTTTTGCAATAAAAACATAAAAAGCCACACTTTACTAGAAATACAAGCATTCAATATCTTATCAATCTAGTCATTGGGAAGCCGAGGCACTTAAAAGTTTTAAATTGGGTATCTCCATTACTCTAGGTAATGTAGTTAGGATGGTGGCTTGTAGTTGTAGTTGGAGAAGAAGTTGGTGTTTGTGGAGGAATAAAAAACATGTCAAACTTCCTTAGAAAGATACTTCATGGGTGTGCATATCTCACAGACTGAAGACACAGACAATATGATATACAAGTGTACCTGCTGGCCTGTGTCATCTGAGAGGTGTGTTGTGGTGCTGTGGTATGTCCTGGGCAGCCTGTACAGAAAGGGCAGTATATATGGCAAGCAAATGATGGAAATACAGGTTCTTTATCTTTTCAGTGTAGAGAAAACAGACCAGAATCTGCAAGGGTTGCCTGAGCAGTTTCTGGCTCCTACAAGGTGCTCCAGGGGAGAGCCTTTCTTCAGAAAGCATAAGGTCTTCCGGAGGTGAAGCTGTGGTTTCTCTGCTCCATCGTGAATGAGGTGACAGTGTTATGTCCAAGAAAGCAGGATAGGATTGTGGTTCAGCCACTAGGCAGGGACTCCAAACTTAGCACTTCATTTGATCAGAGATTTCCTGTAGATCATTCTCAGCCTTCTTGTCTGTAAGCTAGACTGATGATACTTCTCACTGGAGCCTCTTTCACTGATAGTTATGAATACTGAGGTGTTATGTCTGGTTATGTAAATACTTCAGCAGTGCAGACACATAGAGTGTAAGACTGTATTTTAAATTTCAGGGGTCGCTATTTACTTCAACTTCTGTTTTTACCTACTTGTAAGAATGCTTAGATTGTAATTTTATTTTATTTTTAAATCATCTTTTACTTTTTTCCCACCAAATGGGACCAATTAAGTGTTTCACAGATAAAATATTTTACATTTGTGGTCACATGGCAGAACCTGCAGCAGTTACTGCAACTCATTACATTCAAAAAGAATGTTAAAAAAGATATAGCTGTATTAAGGAAACAAAAGTCAGAGTAAGTGCTGACTACACAGTGACTGATTGCCCCTGCTCCAGTGCATATCCTGAGGACAATGGTTTCTTTGTCTTACTTGGAATCGGCATGGAAATGAAACACATTTGATGATACACAGTTGCTGGTTGCAGGCATTTATGAGTTATCTGATTGTGGAGCTGGTGTACTGCTCAGTTGCAGTAGTTGTCAGGGTGATTTGTAATAATCAGCCCAGACCAACTGTAAATACCTTTCATGTTACAGCAGCATCGTTTAGGTATGAAGTTGGGGTTTCCATTTGTCATTTAACATTTCTGTGGTGGCAAAAGTGCTGATCTGGTATCATTGCTTTACTGATATTAACCAGGACTGCTCTGTAAAGGTTTGTTAATCCTGCTGTAATACTCACTTGGAATAAAATGTTCTGAGGCTATTATCTGGTCAAATGACTTCAATACCACAGATTAAGTGATGGGTTATGACTAACAGGGTCATGTTTGGCCTTGCTCAAAGAAAGTTGATTTTGGCATAAATCTTAGGAGATGTCTGTCTAGTACATTGTGTATACATTTCTAACACTGCTTCACTGAGAGATGTAATGGAGAATGATGGAGTTTTGCATACTTGTCTTACCTGCTAAAACAAATGCATCTGTACGGTGGCTTGTGAATATTTCCAGACAGATAAAATACCTATTGTAATCTACTCTAGTTGTTGAATTCAGGAAGGCTAACAAAGTCAGTTTGTTATCATATGTCTAACAACCATTAAAACAATAGTCAGGACAAAGGCATTTGTGTTTGCGTCTGGGAAAGAAAAAACGTGCATACAGGCCTTGGTTCTGCATTTGTGTATAATAGCTCAAAACATAGTTTTGTCTACAGGTCCAGCTTTGGGCTTAAATTAGAGCATAGCTATGATTTAGCTTTGTAGTATGGGTGTATCCTGCTATGGCAATGTTTCTATATGGAGGAAAGTGGTCTGCTTAGTTTTGTTCTTTTGAAGGAGAAATGAGAGTCCCTGACAGTATGTAATCTAGTCGGTATTTTTGGTGAATTTTGGGATCTATGTCTTTGTAAAATATTTGTCAGCGATATATATACCTCTAGCAAACTTGCTCAGGCTTCTGTGTTTTGAACTTCACAGATAAGCTAAGAGGGTGAATTTCATGTGTATGTTTTTGAAGCTAGATAAACTAACAATTTAGCACCTCACATTATTGGAATGTAAGGTTCATTTGTTTGATTTTTGGACTCTTGAATTCAATATCCAGAAAAACTTGCTGAGAAACAGTGTGACAAGCAGACTTTAGGTGACCTTTTCAGAAACGAATTGTTCTCTCATGTTTGACTCTCTCATATTACAGATGTTGAAGTGAGTCAATCAATTAATCTTTTCTTTAGCTGTAGATCAGACACGTGGAATGCAATATGCTCAGAATTATTCATAAAAGAAGGTTTGTGTAATATATTCTCATTATTAATTTGACTGCTGAGGCAGCCAACATCATAAACTTTGGCCACAGCAACCCCATGCAGAGCTACAGGCTGGGGTTGGAGTGGCTGGAGAGCAGCCAAACAGAGAGAGATCTGGGGGTGCTGATTGACACCCGCCTGAACATGAGCCAGCAGTGTGCCCAGGTGGCCAAGAAGGCCAATGGCATCCTGGCCTGCATCAGCAATAGTGTGGCCAGCAGGAGCAGGGAGCTCATTCTCCCCTTGTACTCTGCACTGGTCAGGCCACACCTTGAGTACTGTGTCCAGTTCTGGGCCCCTCAATTTAGGAAGGACATTGAGGTGCTTGAACGTGTCCAGAGAAGGGCAACGAGGCTGGTGAGAGGCCTCGAGCACAAGCCCTATGAGGAGAGGCTGAGGGAGCTGGGACTGTTTAGCCTGGAGAAGAGGAGGCTCAGGGGGGACCTTATTGCTGTCTACAACTACCTGAAGGGTGGTTGTGGCCAGGAGGAGGTTACCTTCTTCTCTCAGGCAACCAGTGACAGAACTAGAGGACACAGTCTCAGGCTGCGCCAGGGCAAGTTTAGGCTGGAGGTGAGGAGGAAGTTCTTCACTGAGAGAGTAATTTGTCACTGGAATGGGCTGCCCGGGGAGGTGGTGGAGTCACCGTCCCTGGAGGCGTTCAAGGCACGTTTGGACATGGCACTTGGTGCCATGGTCTAATCTTGAGGGCTGTGGTGATGGGTTGGACTTGATGATCTCTGAGGTCTCTTCCAACCCTTGCGATACTGTGTGATACTGTGTGATAAACTGTAGCTTTCCCATTGTCAGGACCCACTGTTGTGATCTTTGAAATCAAATTAGCTGGCTGGAGGCTCTGAGCAATGTTTATCATACTGAACAAATAGATTTTGGGACTACCACTCAAATATTTAACTTTTAACTAATGTAGACAATGCATAAGCTCTTCCCTTGGACCTCTGTAAATTTCCTGGGTAATTAGGACCAAATGGGAGAGGTTGTGTGGGCTGTAGCCCAAACATGTGGCATAAACTACCAGTGTAATTAAGTTGGATTGTAACTTGCATGGTGTCCAGAGAACTTTGAAGCCCCAAGAAGAGTGAAGTGAGTGAAAATTGCAACTCTTTTGTTTGTTTTCTCCTATTTTAGACTGAAAATTCAATGTAATTTAATTCCAAAGCCATTTCACTGACCTCAGGGCTGAGGCATGGAGAGGTCAAGAGACTTCCCCTGGTCAAACAGGATGTATATGTCACAGCCATGAATAGAGTCCAAAGTACTGGTCTGATGTCAAAACTGTGAGGCTATTCTTAGTGAAACAAAAGCTGTTCTCTTTTAAGCAGATCCAATAATTTGTCCAAGTTGTCATTATGGCTCAACTTTATGAAATATGGTAATGGTGACAGAGAAAACTTTACATATTTGTAGTAAAAAGCTATGCATGTGTCAACTGACATCTGATTGTGTAATTCTCTGCTGAAATTCAGAGAAAGGCAGTTTATGTAGCACATGGTGAAGGCTCTTCCCAGCAGTTCTGTGGCTTTGTATTTTAGAAATACTTCCTAGTCATGTGTATTATTTCTTGGTAATTCTGGATTTTGTCCCAGGATCTAAAAAGTACTAGCACCAAGTGTCAGGCTATGATATTCTTATGAGCTTATTTAGCAATTAACTTCTGCTTTACAGAAGGGGATGGACAGGTAATGAAATGTCCTGGTCAAACATTCTGAAATCTATTTGCTTAAAATTAAGCAACTATATTCATAATTAGGCAGCTGAATCAAGGAGGCTCAGTTTTCAGAGCTGCTTGTAACCTCAGCAAACCGGAACAGACTCTAGTGAAACAACGTTGAGTGTATCCTTTGCACAGGCTCTTTCCTATTTTAAAAAAACCCAACAGGATGAAGCCTAAACTTGGTTGTATTCATCCATGTGCAACACAACTCTATTCTGTAACCTGTGGCTGCTCCCAAGTTTTACTGCCAGGCCTCTGACCACTCTTTCCTGTTTAATGAAAAATATTTTCCTCTGTCTCTTTTTCGCAACCCTGGAGCAGCAGGGACAGAGCCAGTGAACTGCACCAAACCTTCCTTGCCCTTTCTAGCAGTTGTCCCAAAAGCCCAGCAGAAGCTGCTGGCTAAATTCTCATTTTCTCTACTCGGTCTCTGCAGACAGGCTTGTGAGGGCCTGGAAATTAGCCATCTGTCAAACGTCATACTGGAAATCAGTGACAGGATATGGAATTGAATTAGATTTCTTCACTTTCAAGACATGTACCTGAACTGCAATATAGTTTTAACCCTGGAGGTTTGTTAAAAAAGAACCCCCAAACTCCTGTTTTCAAGAACACAAAGAAACATCCCTGCTTGAATGTTGGTTAACAGTTATCCCAGATGCAAAAATCCAGGTCCTCACTGTTGTAAACCAATATAGCTCCACTGACAGTTTTGTTTTGTTTGTCTTTTTTAGAGCAGGGCTTATCACCGTGAGTCCTGTTGTAGAAGTGCATCATATATGCGGATGTCAAAGGTTAAAGTTTCTTGGCTTTGCAGATGTAATTGTCAGTCTTTGCTAAGCCCTAGCTATAGAGTCTAGTTTCAGCATCTGTGCCCTGGGAGCAATGATAAGAAATGTTCCTCTTGCCTTTCTGTCTCCACTTTTAAAGAGCTACTCCATTGGGAGAGTAGGAGTTCAAGATCAGGAGAAATACGGGCTTGGGAAAAAAATTGCATTCAAAAGGTATGCTCCTTCAGTGAAGGAGTTTTAAACTGTAGGAGATTTGATAGATATTTAGATATTTGGTGTCTAGTTATGTTTGCTTTCTCTACTATACATAATCTTTGAAATTCTAAATATAAAATAAACGTTGGACAGTAGGCAAATGTTTTCTATTGTCATTATGTTTCGGATTTTTTTAGCATGATAGGGAAAAAAAAAAAGGTTGGGAGGAAATGGAGGAAATGTTTGAATCCAAGTATTATTGTGTTGTGCTAGCTCTTCAGAAACTTAAAAGCAAAATTGATGAGTGACTGGAATGCAGGATGTTGATTAGCAAGAGTCTGAAAAATTAGGTAGTTTTGGGTTTTTTTATTTGTTTGTTTTTAAATTGCATACATTTGATTTGCAGGTATAGACAAAGATCCTTAAGAATCCAATTATTAGTGTGACTGTCCTCTGAAACTGTCCAAATGTAATGTTATTCCAGATGTTAGTGATACTGCTCCTTGTTTATACTGTTTCTCAGCAGCTGTTAAGCTATCTGAAAAAAATTACTCAGATGGGTGGTACTGGTATTTGATGCAGAGTCTGCCCCCAAGGGGCATGCAATTATATAAATGCAGCCCAGTAATATCATTTTATCAGGACAGCAAACCAAATAACATTCCTTAAGCCTGATGTAAATTACGAAGGGTAAATATCATAGCATCTTGACAGAACAGGCTGTCTTCACTCATTACATATTTTTTATTGAAGAGATGTAAAATTATACAACTTCCTCCCCCCCCCTCCCCCTTTACCTATCCATCTACAAATGAGAAATGTAATCCTGCTAATGCATGTGCACTCCCATAGCTTCACTTGTGTGAGTAATCCAAATCTGTTCTAATAAGCAAGCTACTCTTTTTGAGGAAAGGTCTGTACATGAATGCAAATGTGAAGATGATGTTCTGCAGCAGTGGACTCTGGAAACCCCTTTCCTGTTGTCCTTAGCAGTAATGGAATGGCAGGAATGCAGGGCCGAGTTACAGAAGTGAGTGCTGTTTTTCAGTTTGAGTGGAGCTGGTGCTCGGAAGTGCACCAGTGAGCTCATCCGTAGCCCAGCTAATGGGCTCTCAGGGATGGGCTTTCAGGGTGGCTGAGTCCAGCCAGACAATATAGCTTTAAAGGATAACAGAATTCAGCATACTATTTGTTTTAAGCATGGCAGATACTGTTGCCAGACTGTGGCCACCTCTGCCCTCCTGCAGCTTTGTTGTACTGTAGAATGACCACACAACTTTGTTTTTTCCTGTTCAGTCTGTTTGCTATCTACTTTCCAATTAATTTATTTTGTTATGGGTTTTTCCTTCTAATCTATATTTTCCTTTCCTTCCCCCTTTCTCTCCCTCCCACACTTTGCCTCTGGAGTTTGTGAAGAAAATTCCTATGCGAAAAATCATGTAGTTTTAAGTTCCAGAAGCTTTTGCCACAGAAGAAAGCCGAGACTTTCATTCTGTCTTAAGAAAAAAGGACAGACATACGTTTTTCTGTAGCACTTGTAGTGTCTTACTCTCCCAAGAAACTTTGCACTATTTCATCTGTTAACCTGTGTTTCACCTCACTATAGGAGAATACCACAATCATATGTATTGTCCCTGAAATACGTCCTGTATGCTTCCTTCTCTACATCCTTTGCAGCATTAAGTGAATCTAATGCAATGAATGCCTCTGAAAATCAACATTCCTCTGTACAGAGATAGATACATGATAGGAAGGAATAAACCCCTGAATCTCTAGTTGGTGAAGAAATCGCTGTCTATGATTTTGTTGACTGTAATTTGAGAGGGGTGCCTGTCTGTGTGTATAGAGATTTTAAAAAAGGTGACTTCCTGGCATTTTAATTGCACTTTTGGTTTTTTGACTCTGTAGATGCCTGGTGCTTCTCTGAGTTCTGGCAGATATAATCCATAAAACTTGCTTCAAACAGGAACAGGACAGTAAAATATGAAACTTAACTAGAATAGAAAAATCATGTTCCAGTAAAACTTTGCATCTCTTCACCTGGAAATTTATCAGTGCTCTCTTAAGAAACAAATGCAAAGAAAGCAGTTCTGAAAATTTCAAGTGTTGTCTTGAGCATTTCTTGAAATGCTCCTGACCAAAACACTGCACAGGCTTTGCGCTAGCAATCGACAGGTAAAAAGTGATTAATATGTGAAACTAAGTCAATGTTTTGAAGGGAGGTTTTATGACCAAGAACTTAAAGGAATTGCTAATTACTATGTGCAGTACTATAAAACATTTCTTCTTTGACTGTTCCGTTTCTTTTCTTCCTCAGAAAGCAGCTGTGCAACATGACATTTGAAGATTTTGAGAACTACTCCTATTTCTATGACCTGCCTGAGGAAGATGAATCACCCCAGTCCTCCCTCAGCATTGCCCATATCATTTCCCTTTCCTTTTACAGTGTGGCATTTCTGCTGGGAGTGCCAGGTAATGCCATCGTGATTTGGTTTATGGGCTTTAAGTGGGATAAATCTGTTTCTACACTCTGGTTCCTCAATCTGGCTGTTGCAGATTTCATTTTTGTTCTCTTCTTGCCTCTGTATATTACATATGTGGCCATGGGTTTTCACTGGCCTTTTGGGAAGTGGCTCTGCAAAATGAACTCATTCATTGCACTACTTAACATGTTTGCCAGTGTTTTCTTCCTGACATTTATCAGCCTCGACCGCTATATCCGCCTGGTCCACCCAGTCTTTTCCTACAAGTACCGGACTGTGAGGAACACCCTCATTCTTAGTGGGATCATTTGGATGTCAGCTGCAATTATAGGTGGCCCTGCCTTGTACTTCAGAGACACAGCTACAGTTATCAACAATGTCACCATTTGCTACAACAACTTCCATGTGCACGACAGAGAACTTATTTTGCTGACACATCACATTCTTATTTGGGTGAGACTTGCATTTGGTTACCTCTTTCCTCTAGTGACCATGGTCATCTGCTACTCATTGCTGATTGTCAAAGTGAAGAGGAGAACTGTACTGACTTCCAGCAGACTTTTCTGGACCATCATTGCTGTAGTTGTAGCTTTTTTTGTTTGCTGGACACCGTATCACATATTCAGCATTGTGGAGCTGTCTGCTCACCATGATGTAAATCTGCATGACCTACTACAGGATGGCATTCCCCTCTCCACTGGCCTTGGTTTTATCAATAGTTGCCTCAATCCCATCCTCTATGTTTTGATTAGCAAAAAGTTCCAGGCCCAGGTCAAGACAACGGTCTCTGAAGTGCTAAAATTGGCACTGTGGGAGGTGAGTCGCTCAGGAACTGTCAGTGAGCAGCTCTGGAGCTCGGACAACATCCATGCACCTGTGCACTGTTGTGAAACTGCTCAGTGAGCGTACTTGTCACTTTCCCTCTCCAAAATAGCTGACAGGAGATCTGGAGATGTTCTTGACTTTTTATCTGCCAGTCAGATACGCATCTTTGCATGTACAATTTTACATAAACAGCTGCCTTATTTGCACTTGCTGCTTTCCTTGAAAGGTTTTTAAAGGACAGATCATTTGGGTGTGGTGTATTTGCAGCGTGCACACAGCCTGAACTGAAAGCCATTATTTTAAGTAGAATTGCTCTGACTGGGGTTTTGATCAGGAATGTTATTGTAATGCTGTTGTTCTGTTGTGGTTCTGTACCTCACTGATAGCAAAAGAGGACATAATAAAATTACTCCTCCTTGCCATCACTGATAACATTCATGATTGAGGCATTCTCATCCAAAAGGTTGTGGCCATACATCAATGGGTCATAAATCTGATTGTCTAGGATTGCCTTAGGTAGGAATCATCTGGCTAGATCCCAGCTAAGTGAAGCTATTGATGGCCCCATTCTGCAGCTGGAGAAGAATCCCAAGAGAGAGAACACTGAACTGCTGCTTTCACTAGTTGGAAAAGAAAATTGTGGAGATTAAAATCTGTTTTCTCCATCTCTTTATCTTACACTCAAAGGTAGGACAGGAGATGCTGTTTTCTAGTCACTGATCCTTGTGTTATTAGCACCACTTGAATGCAAAATGCTCAGCAGATGTTTCATATAGGTCTTAGGCTCATTAAAAATGTGGAAAGAATGAGTGGAAATGTTTCATACAGCAGCTGAAATTTAAGGCTCTCTGTCACACTTGTTCTTTTCTTGTGTTTAAATTTTCAAGCTGCAAGACATTGACAACTATTAGTTGCTCTTTGAAACAAAGGTAAAGAAAAAAATATATATAATTTTGTTTGCCTTAACACTAATCTTCAAAAATTGAAGAGTGAAATCAACAATATTCTGCTGCAAGTCTACAGCCAAATCTGAACTTTTTTTGCCAAATGAGAGGCAAAACAGTGCAGGAATTCCAGCAATCCAAGAATTGGTGTCCACTCCCATAAGAAACATTAAGTAGTTCCAGTTGTGCTTTGTTCTGTTCCAGCTTGTTGCTTGCCGTAAAATCACACGTACACCACTGAATCTATGTTGAGTGGAGAAGACCAATTTCTGATGGAATACCACTTGTTATTGGTGTAGGTATAGCAAATAAAGCTGCCCTTCAGATGCAGCTTTATTCTACTTTCTACAGCCTGCCAGCACGCCTGAGTAGCATTTATACTGCAACTGGTGCCTTATATGTAAATACATTTGCTTTTGTACAATATATGCATATACCCATTCAGCATTTGTAGCTGTCCAAATATAAAGTCTCTGGTCTGTAACTGTTTCTTTGAGCTCTGATTGCAGGGCCTGGGAGTGCCAGACAGGATCAATGGAATTTCAGTGTATTTTGCTTTGGGAATGTTGGTAAGCAGCACTCTTCCACTCATTTGCTGCCCGGTGATCGGCAACTCATTTTATTTTGGCACTGTGCTGCTCAGTGTGCCTAAGCCAAATCTATTGCAGGTTTTCTTCATGTGTACCCTGGCATCCTTCTAAGTAAGAATGATGTATTAGATGTGCTCTCCTCATTATACTCCAAGTGAAGTATTAAAATTTTGGTGTTTCGAAAGAGTCTTTGTTTGGTTTTCTCAGCAACGTGCAGTGACTGTCCCTTTTTGGAATGACTCTGAAAGATTTTGGGAGGTGAAAGCAAGCCCTGACTCCTAATGCAGGAATGAAGATTTCTGTGGGCCATCTTCTTGTATGTGAGCTCTGTAAGCACAGATATTACGCTACAGATTGATTTTTTCAAATGGGGGAACATACATACACTGTCTTGCATACATTAGCAGAAAGCTTCCCCTGAAGCAGACAGAAGAACAGAACCAGGTAAAGCCGAAGTCCACTCTGGTCTATGGAACAGAATGGATTAACTATTTTGCAATGTTAACTCCTGCCTCATTCACACCAATATCAGTTACAGAATTAGCTGCAGGATCAATGGAGGTTACCCAACTAAAATGTAACTCTAAGTTTCTTTTTTTCCAAGGAGTGTTTAAAACAGTTCCAGGCTGCTTTGACTGAGGAACATTTGTCCCACTTACCCTCCTGAAGTTTGTACTTCCGTAAGTTGCAGTGTGGCTCTTTGTAACCAATACCTCCATTGAATCGGTTTCCCCAGCATTCCCATGTATCATATGTAAGGAACAGCTCTGCTGATCTTTATTATGGGGTATACTCATCATGGAAGTCTTATTTACACTAACATGTTAATTTTTCAAATATGACACAGCAATATGCCAGCAGATACCCAGACTCCCTCAGTGGAGGGATCTGTGAGCTTCTCTTGCCCACACACCCACTGACTAATCTCTGTTTTGTTTCTGTGCACCAGGTCTCCCCAACTTTGGAGGGGGGGGGGGTGCAGAGAAACAAATGCAGAAATCCCAGCAACTACATGAAACACACAGATCCAGTTTGTCGGGTCAGATGTACAGCTTACTGCACTGTTTTAGCCAAATTATAAATATCTAAAACCATTTTATACAGTTGGAGCCAATTTCTACATCAGGGATAGTTTAAAGGCAAGAAGCATATTGAATAGGACATCAGAAATGGTGATGGCCAAGAATAATAAAAATGTCATTTCTGTGGCAAAATGGTTTTTTTTTTTTTTCCCTGATGTGGCATGTGCATTTTAACACAAGATTGCCAAAACTAAGAAACAACAGCTACAAAATTGCCCCACTAAGGGTACTGTGCATTTTTCACAGGATGGAGCTAGTCCTTTAGGAGTTAAGTTTATGGAAGGTGTTTTAAACCTTTGTCAGGCAAGTTTTTTTTCCGACACAAATTATAAAACAAAAGCTCTTATATAATCTGAAATTGGCAGACCTTTAAACAAAGCAGAAGCTGCTACACTAGACAACAGCACACTTGCTCTGTGGAAAAAAAGCCAAAAACTGTTTTAGCTGCTGCTCTCAGGTTTCAGCACAGCACGGTTCGGTGACCAACACACAAAGAGCTTCTATTTCATGGTCCCAATTGTCTCAGCTTAACAGAAGTTCTAGAAATATTTATCTAGAAGCTTCATAACTGTCAAGTTTTTTTTTGTATTTCTATCAGTCATAAGAATAGGTTTGTTTCTGGAGAACAATTTATTTGATAGGCTCTTCAATCTTTAAAAAAACAACCAACCACTCACAAAATTCAAGCTAGAAAACAATCTGGAGTCACGTAAGCCACTCAAAGTGATGTTAATTATGCTACTTTATCTTTGCCTTTTTTTCGTTTTAGCCTGGAGCCTACTTCAATTAAGTGACCCATCTGCATTAGCTGAAGCCTGCAGTCTTTGCACTCCATGATGGTCAGTCAGTGCCTTAGAGCCCTTGTAGAAGGTGCCTACTGCCCCCTGGTCGCCTTTGCCTTCATAGCACCTTTCATACCCCCTGCCAGCCCCGGCTAGTGAAGGCACAGGATGCACCTTGGAATAGAAAAGCGGTTTTCAGCAACACCATTATTTGCTGTACTAATTAAAGAGCCCCAGAAAAAGAAGCAAACTTGAAGTAATTTCATTGCAAATATTTTTACATCTCACAGGAAAAGCACCAAGTACACACAAGAGATGAAAGTACCACGAGACTCAGAGCCAGTAAAAACTGTTTCACTATTCTGTCATCTCCAGTGCACTGCACTTACCCACATATCCACTCCCTCCATGAAGCAAAATTTTAGCTCTCCAAAAAGCCATGATCTATTTGGTTAGACACTACCTGTAACTTGCACTCTGACTGAGCTCTATATGCTTTTTCCCTTAAAACCATCCCTCCCTTCCACAGGAATTACAGAAATTTCCAAAGTAGCAAACCACTCCAACAGAGCAAAGATCATTTCAGATTTTCAAAGCCATGTTAAGTGTTATACTACAATGGGTGCTAGAGCAAACCTGAAAATTAGTTTTAGCATCTGCTTTACCCATCAACCAGGTTTCACATTTGAGTTGGAATACACCCTGTTTTCAAATTGCCCACAGACACAGCCCAATTTTTGCAATTGCATTTATTCTAGACGTATCAAGACTTAAATCTTATTGAAAGCAGCTACATCCATCGATTGTACATAATCCTCAAAAGCTGTTATTCTCTCTTCCAGCATATCTGTTCCAACTTTATCATCTTCGACAACACACTGGATCTGAAGCTTTTTGATACCATAACCAACTGGTACTAGCTTGGCTGGAAAAAAAAAAAAAAAAAAGCAAAACATTTAGTACTCCTTAATTGGTGCTCTCTCTTCAAAACACAGATCTGAGATTGAACTTCTTGAGGTCACTTCCAACTCTACCATTCTATGATCTGACCACAGTCTACCTGCAGTGTGGTTTTATAAACAGAGCATGTTCCATATCATAGACTAAGCATTCATTACAACATTGTCTAAAGCATGTGGATTGTTTTTATTTGTGGTCCCTCCCCCAAAGCTCTGCTCTGTGTATATGGTTGTGTGCTTACTGCATCAGGATCTGCTTAGGGACCATGCAGGACAGCAGCACCCAAGTTCTAAGACCTGTACCTGTCTGCTGCACCAGCACACCTTTCTGAGTACATCAATACTGAAGTCCCATAGCGTCGAAGTTTCTGCACTGTTTCAGCTGCCCAGATTTTTACAGATCAGCAAATACTGACCACAAGTCTACCTGTTCATATGCTAACTTAAAGAGTTATTTCCTCCCTCTCCCTGCTTTGCAATGTTCTACTTACAAGACCCCCAGACCAAGCCATCTGCTTGAATGCTTCGAACGCATTCCTCCAGCTTGGCCATGTCAGTCTCATCATCCCAAGGCTTTACATCAAGCAATATTGATGACTTGGCAACAACAGCTGGTTCTGGAGGAACAAAACCACTATTAAAAGCTAGAAATACTCAAAACCTTATGAACCTCCTCACACAGCTGTGAGGTCTCTTGTGCCTGCATGCACTTCCTAAATATAAGCTATGCATGTACTGACATTCAAGATGCAGACAGAGGTTATTGAAAAAAGTCTCACTACAGAAACTAAGATAGAATTGTTTGTTACATAGGAAGTCCTTGTCAGAGGATCTGACAAGGAGCTTAATGCTGTGTAACAGTTTATTTTCCACAGAGGGAATACTGCAACTGCTACAGTTTTGAACAGTTCCAGACCAGTAGCTGTGGACAGACTTGCATACTGCAGCCTTTTCTCTAAAGCTTCAACAAAAATCCTGGTATTATCTGTTTATAAAGAAAGCTCAGCCATAGGTTAAAACAATTTTTAAAGGTTCCCATTTGCTATGAGAAAGGCTAAGCTCAGAGGGAATTCAAGTGAAGCTAATTAGTCCCATCTCATTCCAGTCAATGTTACCAATTTAAGTTATTTGTATTTCTAGACATCCTGCTCAAGTGCATGAAAATTAACCCAAGAATAAGAGACAAGCTCTTAGTAGACATACTTTTGGACTTCTTTGATTCATATTGGGCCAGGCGTTCTTCTCTCAGCTTCTTTGCTTCTTCACTTTCCTAAGACAGAAATCTGAAGTTACAGAAAAGCACCAAAACTGCACATCTTTAAAGCATTACCAAACTGACTGGTGTCTGCTCAGGCAAAAACAACTCATCACAACCATCAGCCGAAAGATGGTGATTTTTGTTTTATTCATCATGTAACCAGTCAAAACTAAACTAGACAATTCACTTCATTGCAACACATGCCTTTCTATCTCTGAGTTTTTACCTGCCAACCTCTTCTGTTCTGCAGACAGCTGGAGAGTTCCCAGTAGGATATCAAGGTCATAAACTTAAGTGATAATTGTTAAAGCAAAAATCTGCATAACTATTTATTAAAAAACCCACGCAACTACAATACAAAAATGTCACAAGTACCTCCTCATCATCAGATCCAAAGAGATCGATGTCATCATCATTTTTGTTATCTGTGGCTGCACCTGTTGTGTCCTCAACATCAGCAGGGCCATACTTTGCCAAAGCCTTCTTTACTCCTGGCAAACTGAAAGAAAATAGCATATTTTAGGGACCCACCCAAATACCAATAAAAATATTGACAATTTGTCACAGGACCTACAAGTGCAAAGTAAAAATACTGTGCTAAACAAAACAAACACAAAGAAAAAAAAAAAAAAAAAAAAAAAAAAAATTCAATTCCCACTACCTGAAGACAGAACCTCCCCAAAGAATCTCCAACATTCCTGACATACTAGTTGAGGCTAGGGCAAATCCCATACTCAGAGACTGTTCACCTAAAATGATCCTGCCCAACGCTGCTAGTCCACCCAAGTATTTGGCTAGAAAAAATTATTTCTTGGAATCATTTACCTGCATTGCATTCAGCGCAAGAAGAGTCATCAGCTTCCTGTTAGCACTTTCCTAAAAATATTTCCATTTAAAAAATAATGGTGACAGGAATCAGGCTGTGCAATGTAACTGATCCTGTGACCTTGAAAGCATCAGTAGATGCTTTACTCTGAGAAGCTAGCTCTCAACAAGACACAAAGAGAACAAAATTCCCTGAGTTAACTCTACTGCTGCTCATATAATTCCACAATCTTCTAACAATCTTTTAGTTCTATTGCTACTGTGAACTGCTGTTAGAAGAGTCACAAAACTATCTTTAGTTTCCAGAGTGAACTTTAGGAAGCAGCTTTATCATCTTGGTCCCACTTAGCGTTTTAAGAGTTTTGGAAACAGGCCGGTGACTGAGCCACCCAGCTTTGCAAGAGATCCTTCCAAACAGGACTGAGGCACGTAGAGGTGGCAGAGTAGACACCACCTATGCTCCTATGTTGTACCTTTTTAGAGAGGCCTGCAGTCTCCATGGATGTCAAAACAGCACCTTTCATGAACACTAATATCGCTAAAAAAGAAAAAAAAAAAGAGTATCTTTCATATTTCCCCATCTCTGTATGTGCTTCTGCACTGCAAACCACAGATTTTATCTTCCTGTGACTAAAAACCTAAAGCAATCATTTTCCTTATTTAACATCTACATACAGTATATTTATAGACTCTAATACTTTCTAACCCATTTTGGTGGTGCCTTTATTGGGTCGATTAATGGCAAGTAACTTCCAGTTTTCTGCATTATGTATGCAAATGCTACAACAAAACCCCCAAGCTTTTCTTACAAGCTTTAGCAGAAACGTGAGGAACCGACCAGACCCAGAATCAAATTGCTTAAATTTTAAATGAGGACTTTAACGTACTGATAGTTGAGGACAGCTCTGCTTCTAGAGCTGTTCGTATTCCAACGACACAAAAAGCAATATAGTAACAGTGAAAAATAGTGACTGTTGGAACTCAAAGGAACAAAAAAACTTCACAGGCTAGTTGCACAGATAGTCCAGATTCGCAGTTTAACCATACCTTGCCTTTTGCTTTTCGTACGACTTAATATGATTGTACCACCGAAGAGCATGATATAAGTCTGCAGGAGGAGGGGCAGCGATTGCTTCAAAGACTGCTATATCAGCCTGAGAAGGGACGTACCTACGGAGAACAAACCGCAGTTAATCCCCCTCCACGGCGCGCTAAGGAACACGTGGAGAAGTTGCAGCCGCCAAGCACGGAAGGCCGCGCTGCACCAGCAACTCGCTGCGCTCGCCAGGCTGCTGCTAGCCCTAGCGGCGTGGGCCGCCGGAAAAGCGACAAGGCCGCCAGGCTGGGCACCACGGGCACGCTGCGACAGCCCAGGAACTCGTCCAGCTCCGCGCTGCGCCGCCCACAGCGGCTTTGCGGTAGCAGCTGCCGGGGACCAAAGCACACGCGTCCTTCAAGGCCTCCCCGCGCCAGCACGGCTCCCGCCCACCGCTCGTTCCCGCCAGGCCAGCGGGCCTCGCCAGGTTCGCCTCTCCCAGGCCCCACTATTCCCCCAACTGCCTCTCACCCTTCGATATAGCTCTTGTCAGCCAAAAAATCATTGAGGACCCGGAGGCCAGCGGCGGACTTAAGGTCCCCGAAGCCCATGGCGGCAGCAGCGCGGCACACACGCCCCAGCCCTCAACCCCCACCCAACTGCCGCGCAAAAAGGTCGGGCAGTTTCTGCGTTCCCCTTATATAGTGATGAGCATCTCTCCGCTGAAGTGAACGCCCACATATCCGTCCGCAAAAAAGACCTGCGAAGTAGTTCCTCAGGGTTGGAGGGCCTAGCGCAAGCCGCGCAGTAGACTGGACATTAGAGGAGTGAGAAAAGATCACAGTTACAAATATGAAGCTAGCGATAAAGTCCAGGAAGCCTTATAGGGTAAAAGGGTATTGTAACGTTCCTTGTACTATTATCCCCCCCTCCCAACATGCCGGATTTGAGCGGAGGGAGAAGGAAATTGCTGACGGTGACGTGTCCGACGGTGGCCGAAAAGGCGCTAGGGGAACGGCGGAAATTGCCGAGTGATATCGGTCGCCGATAACGTGACGAAAATACCCGAAGCTCTTAGTTCCGAAGGGCGCCGAACGTACGTCAGGAAGCGGCAGACGTCGGTGAGACTACTCTCTCCGGAGAGTGCCGAAGGAGGCTCTGGGGAGCGGCGGAAAAGCCCGAGGCAGCCGCCATAAAGGCCGAAGAGGACGGTAGCCAGTGCAGCGGTGGGGAAGGTCGGGGCACCGTCGCCGCCTGTCTCTCGCCAGGTAACGGCAAGCGCTGCGGCAGGGCTGGCGGTGGTGTCTCGATAGCCCGAGATCTAGGGAAATGCGGCGGAGGCGCCTCCAAGGTGACCCCTGCGCCAGGTGGCGCTGCCGCGGGCTGTGCCTTTGGCTCTGGCGCTGTGGCGGAGTGCCCCAGGGCCCGCCTGGGGAGCTCCTTCGGCAGGCACGGGTACGTGGGGCCCGCTGCAGGTGGAGGGCCTGCTTGGTTCCTGTCCGCAGCTGCCCCTCGCGGGGGAGGGGCGCGGAGCTTGTCTGCTTTTGTTCTGTAAGCACCGTCCCATTCCAGTGAAGCTGCCGCCTGTTCTCCATGGCTGTGCGGCCTTCCTGCTCCTGGCAGCTCCTGCAGAGTTAGTGGCTTGGGCTGGGCTGCCTGCTGTTCATCATCGTGAGGTTCAGTGTTTTCCCAAGAGTGATGGAGCAGGTGATCCTCGAGGTCCCTTCCAACCTGGTAGTCTATGATTTTCTGATAATGTAAAGTGACAGATATGTATAAAGAATAGGTAGTTATAAGAAATTTTATCTATATCTTGCAGTTTAGAAAAGCAGCATAGCTTGACACACTTTCTTGCAACTGCTACAGAAATTTTTACTCAGCCTGTTAAAAACTCCTCTGCAAACGTTCGAACTGATGAAAACTCAGTACTGTTTTCTTTCTTGTCAAAGGATCATGCTTCGTCTGTCTGCTGTCCGCAGGACCTTAGCTGGAGTTGCCCAGTCCTCCATAGTGTGTGGTAAGTGTCTCTAGTTTATGCATGTGTGTATTGATAGTGATAAAATTCAGGTATGTTTCATTGACTTACTGAAGGGTGTGTATGCATACTTTGTAGCACTGGAGTGCTTTGTTGCACTGTTTTTAGAACGAATTGTAACAGTCCTGTGTTACTGTAAAATAAGGAGCATGGGATCTGGTGGTTTGCATCTCACTGTAACTGAAAATTTTTGTTTTCTTTTTCTGTGTCTCTTAGAACGTACAACAGCAACAGCAGCCAGCAACCAAATAGAGGTGTTTGTAGATGGCCATCCTGTTTTGGTAAACCCAGGAACCACAGTACTTCAGGTGCGAGGACTGGCATGCTGAATTTTATTTGGACTCCCAGGCTCATTTTTTGTCAGCGTATTCTATACAGCAAAAAAACCCAAACCTGTCACATTGTTTCTTGCAATTCTCTAAAGGGTGTTTTCCACTGACTGTGATGTGATTTCATGTAGCAGAGATCCTTTGGGGAGTCACTGAAAAAGAAGCATCTGCCATGGTTGGCTGAAAGAAGATGCATGCAATGTGAAACCTAGCTGCAAAAATTTGTGTGATGCAATAACAGACTTTTGATAAATTCTGGTTGAAGTTCTAGCTCTGAATTGTGTGTGGCCTTTTAATTTTGTGTGTCACTGAAGTGGTGTCTCAGGTAAATGAGAGGTTACTTCCTTTTGGTTATTAGCTCTTATGATTCAGAGTGCTGATCCTTTGCTGCATTTAGTCTTGGTGTGGGAAGAAATGTAATCTAGATCTCCCAGCCCATACTCAATATTTCAAGTATATTTCTTTCTGATCTTTTGAAGAAGTCATTAAATGAGGACATGGTATAATGAGTTAGAATATGAAAATACATACTGTTTATTTAAAAAACACATCTCTCATTCTTTGGCTATTTAGGCATTAGAGTGGTCTCTGCAGGAGTCTAGTGTAATTTTTTCCTTTTGTTTGTTATTCATTCTAGGCCTGTGAAAAGGCAGGAGTTCAGATTCCTCGTTTTTGTTACCATGATCGTCTCTCTGTTGCTGGAAACTGTAGGATGTGCCTTGTGGAAATAGAAAAAGCTCCAAAGGTATGTGTTTCACAGGAATTGTGATTTTCTGCTGTGCTTAAAGTCTGCTTTAAGTCTTGCAAATAATTGTGCTATTGTTGTCATCTAGTGGCTCAAAGAAGTTCTTTCCCTTTTCCTCCACTGGACCCCTCTGGATCAAAATCAGTTCTCAGGTTCTTAGGGCATACTTGCTGCTGGACATGAGCACTTGATAGCTATCCATTTTCAGTCATATATATTTTAATGTTCTGTAATTTAGGCTTCAACAGCACATTTTCAGCTGATACTACACAGATACCTTATGAATGCAGCTGTAGGATTAGTGTCTGCAGGTTTGTTCTACACAAGTAGACATTGTACTTGCTTACTAATTTATATTTTAGTGCATTATGTACCACAGACTTCTGTTGTAAAAAATAGTAGTTGACTTGCGTATTGAACTCTGCTTTCAGCAGTATTAAGAAACCTGTGCAGATAGCTGAAGCATTCTTTTGTCATTCAGTCTTGAATTACACATTTATTATTTACATGTAAAACTCTCTAGCTCCACCTCAGCTTCAATTCTGTATCTTGAACTTTGTGGAAGTGTTGGGTTACCACTGAAGATGGAAGTTGCGATGATCTATTTCATGGTGTGACTGAAAAGTAGGAGGGGATTCACTTCCCGAGCAGGAGTTTTTATTAATCTTTCAGTAATCTTGTTAAGAATTTTATACCAAAACTTTTTGCAGAGACTTTTTTTTATTTCCACAACATGTTAAATTAATAACAGACTTTGGAGGGAGGGGAAGACTGGGGTCTGTGCCCACATTGAGAAGAAATATATTATGTTTGTGCTTGCTTTTTATGATGATTGCAGCCAGTTGCTGCTTGTGCCATGCCAGTTATGAAGGGCTGGAACATACTGACAAATTCTGAGAAGTCCAGGAAAGCAAGGTACCTTTCCTTTTAGCTTTTTATAGCTGCTTATTTGTACTGTCTCCTAAATAATGTAGTGTTGACATTCACTCTAATTCCTGAACCCAACAGAGAGGGTGTAATGGAGTTCCTGCTGGCAAATCATCCATTGGACTGTCCTATCTGTGATCAGGGTGGAGAGTGTGATCTACAGGTACAATATTCAATTAAATTGTGTAGACTTGCATATTAATGCTGTTATCTTAAGTAAGACTCTCCTTTGCAGCAGCCTGGATATGTCTGTTTTCTGTTGTCTGTTCTAGGATCAGTCAATGATGTTTGGCAGTGATAGGAGTAGATTTAGAGAGGGAAAACGTGCTGTAGAGGACAAAAACATTGGCCCATTAGTCAAGACAATCATGACTCGGTGTATACAGTGCACTCGATGTATCAGGTAATGTCCCTTTCCTTTTGTTTTGTTTTTTTTTGGTTTTTTTTTCACCAGAGAGCATACTGAATGGGCATATTTGTATCAGATTGTTACTTGGGAAAGAAACACCACAAGGGACATCCAGATGTTTTTAAACTTCTTTTGTGACTGTGTTTAAGAATTTTATTTCTGGTGGGCACTGATAGCAGGTTCCCCAGAGCTACCAGACAGCTGTCATACAGGAAATAGAGTGAGTCAAAACATGAAAATTAAATCAGATTTCTACAGGACAGAACTGGTCCCATGGTGTTAATGCCAAATAGATTTTTAAAACAGTAAGTGACTTCCTTGGCTGTAGTTGTAAGATTTATTTATTCTTGCCAGCCTCTGGTAGCTATATTTATGCTGTCCTGTAGTCCTGAGATTCAATACCAGCTAATCTGAACCAGATTAAAAAAAATACAAGGTGTCTGCCTAGTTCTAGAAAGAATTTGTTGGTTGGGACTAACCTTGGACTAAGACTATGAAATTCAGTGAGCACTAAACAGCTCTGTTTTTTTTGATTTAACCTAACTTTTGTAGCTCTGTCTGAATGAAAATTCTGCAGAGGTACAGTCCTGCACGTGATGGCACCAACTAATGCATCTGAATTACTGTTTTCTTCTTATTGGTGTATTTCAGGTGTAAGGTTAATGTTTTATCTTAGGGAAATGAGATGAGTTAAAAAAACATGCTGTGGTGGTATACATTCCAGATTTGTTTTTCATTCTTTTTCATGTCAACCAGGTTTGCTAGTGAGGTTGCAGGGGTAGATGACTTGGGGACGACTGGAAGAGGAAATGATATGCAAGTTGGTACTTATGTTGAAAAGATGTTCATGTCTGAGTTATCAGGAAATATTATTGACATCTGCCCAGTTGGTGCTCTTACCTCCAAGCCATATGCATTTACTGCACGCCCATGGGAGACAAGGTTTGTATCTTAACTTATACTGCACATGCAGCTCTCTCTGCCATAGACTTGATCTTAGAATATGTCCATCTGTGATACCAAGGTTTTTCTCTGATTTTTATTCTCTCTGGTTTTGTTGTATATTCATAGACTGAATCTAACACAGATTCTGTTATTGACTCATAACTCGTTCAAGAAAAGGAAGAATGTTACAGTTGGTAGACTGTTCCCTGATATTTCCCCTAAAATGATTTGGACATCTAGATTGTGCTGATTGCTCAGTAAAAAAATGTGTATGAAGGAAAATTCAAGTTCATTAACTCAGTAATTGTTGAGGATGTATAAATACCTTGTGCAGCTAAGCTCTTACATGCATGTTACCTAAAGCTAAGCCTAGACCATTTCTTTGGTTTGTTTATTAAGCAGTCTGTTGCTGCTTGTATATAGGAAACTGCAGATGGTTTATTTGTTCTAAACAGGAAGGTTGAGTCGGTTGATGTTCTTGATGCAGTTGGAAGCAACATCGTAGTGAGCACGAGAACTGGAGAAGTGATGAGAATTTTGCCAAGGTTGCATGAAGATATCAATGAAGAATGGATTTCTGACAAAACAAGGTGCTTGAGAGGTGTTTGTAGCCATGTGTGTTTATGCATGCTTTAGAAGGACACTTTGGAGAACCAAAAATGTGGACAGTAGCACTGACTTCTGGATCCCACTGCTAATATTGTGAAGTTACAGTGAAGAATAATTGGTAAAACATGTTTTTAATACTATAATAGAAAACTCAGAAACTTCCAATTTTTGTTTATAGCTATTTTTTTTTCCTCAGTAACTTTTTTATTTGTATCACATTCTTTTGCTTGTTTGAGAAGAAACTTAAAATTTCAGGGGAAATATTTCTTATGTTTCTCTTCTACATTCATTTGAGCTGTTAGAAAATATTTAGTATACCAAATAATCTTTGTCTCTGCTCTTTAATAATATTAGTGGTGTTTGCTTAGGTTTGCTTATGATGGTCTGAAGCGCCAGAGGCTTACTCAGCCAATGATCAAAAATGAGAAAGGACTATTTGTTTATGCCTCATGGGAGGATGTACTAACTCGAGTTGCTGGTGTGGTAAGAACAATTTTTAATATATGTAGCATAAAATTCTAAAGCTGGATATACTATAATGGTTAATATGAAAACAGTTGCGTAGAAAAGGGCCTTTTATTTTAAGGTTAGAAGGGAGTGTTTGATTCTCAATCCACTGTATTTCCACTTATAGAATCACAGAATGGTAAGGTTGGAAGGGACCTCAAGGATCCTCTAGTTCCAACCCCCTGCCGTAGACAGGGACACCTCCCACTAGTACAGGTTACTCCAACCTGGCCTTGAACACCTCCAGGGAGGAAGCATCCACAACCTCCCTGGGCAACCTGTTCCAGTGCCTCACCACCCTCACTGTAAAGAACTTCCTCCTAATATCCAGTCTAAATCTTCCCTCTGTCAGTTTAAACCCATTGCCCCTTGTCCTGTCATTGCAAGACCTTGTAAATAGTCCCTCCCCAGCCTTCCTGTAGGCTCCCTTCAGATACTGGAAGGCTACTCTAAGGTCTTCTGGAAGCCTTTTCTTCTCCAGGCTGAAGAGCCCCAACTCTCTCACTCTGTCCTCATAGGAGAGCTGCTCCAGCCCTCTGATCATCCTCGTGGCCCTGCTCTGCACCCACTCCAACACTTCCATGTCCTTCCACTTAAATTTATTTTTTAATATGATTTCTGGTTTCATGAATTAGACTGTCTAAAGAACGTTGCCTTACCGTGATTTCATCTGGGGCACTGGTAGAGAAATTTCAATAGGAAACTCAACTGTTTCTTCAGTAATTTAGGAGGAAGCAACTTTCCTGACCTGGTCTGATCTATCTGAAGAAGTTGGTATAAACTGTGCTATCACCACTTCTGCCATCAAGGCTGTATTACTTACATCTAAACTGTGCTTGCCTCAGTAGTTTCTCTGTGTGATTACTGCTCAAACGAAGTGCTGCATCACTGCTCTGGATGTTGATAAAAAATTTGTGGGTTGAAGTAGAATTAAAATAACTGCAATTGAACTTTTCTCAAGGAAGGTTTTGTTCATCCTGCAGTAGTGGAGTTTATTACAAAAGCTATCCAAGAAGCAGTAATACCTTTTGAGTTGAATTTACTACTTGAGCTTGTTTTATGGAAGTTTGTTTTCTCTGCACTGTAGCTTCATTACAATGAAAGCATTCACCATTCTTCCTTTCCTCATTACAGCAAAAGAGAATTAGACGTGTCTGAGCAATAACTCAAGTGAGAGAGAAATGCATAGAATACAGAGAATTATTTACTGCTTACCTTGAATTCTGAATGACCTGGAGTTGCTGCCTTGCAGAAGGCAGATGCTGTTATCAGGCCAGCAGTTGCACTCCTGGCTTTGTCACATTTTAATGTAACAAACATTTACCTGGGTGAAATGGGAATTCATTGCAATGTTTTCTTCTGCTTATACTTTCTCTCTCCAGCTACAGGCTGTTGACGGTAAGGAAGTAGCAGCAATTGTAGGAGGACTGGTGGACGCAGAAGCACTAATAGCTCTTAAAGACTTACTGAACAGAGTAAATTCTGATATGCTCTGCACTGAAGAGGTCTTCCCTACTGCTGGAGCTGGGTAAGAGTTCAAACGAATTTAGTCTGCAAATCCTCTTGTAGTTAGTCTGAAATGACTGGAGGATAGCAATTGCTGATGCATTAGCAAGCTTTGTTTGATTTTCCAGTGTTGACTTCTAAAGAGTATTTATGGATAGTGAGTTGCTAACGAGTCTCCATTACAGCAAAGGTTGCACGCTTTGCTGTATGTTGAGGCTGCTGTAGTTTAACAGTAAGCTGCAAAAACCCAGTTGTACGTTGGGCAATGTAGTCTGTTGCTAGTTGTGTTGTGGCAGCTACAGTACAATTGGTCTTGTGCAACAGCAGATGAAGTTTGTGAAGGCTGACAATAACTGTAAATGTAGGAAATACGTATATTGCAATTACATTAATATTTTAATGGATTAGTAACTCAGACTGAGAAATCTTTTCTTTCTCTTCCTGAAATGACAAAATATTTACCACATATTCATTCCTTCCCTTTACTGAATTCCCATCCTGTTCTTTCTTGTATCTTTTTGTTATAGCACAGATTTACGCTCTAATTACCTGCTTAATACCAAGATAGCTGGAGTGGAGGAGGCAGATGTCCTGCTTCTGGTTGGCACCAATCCACGCTTTGAGGCACCACTTTTTAATGCTAGAATTCGAAAGAGGTTTGTATTTGTTGGTGATGAATAAGCATGCAGATCTATCTGGATTTGATACAGTGCTCTGAAGTGGAGCCTCAGGCAGTAAGTTGAGAGCTTTCACCCAGATGGACTCACTGGATTTTGTTCACCTTTTAGTAACGGACTGGTGGTATATGTGTAGAAAAAGGGAGTTTCTTCTCTCTGTACTGTTCTGTTCATTCTTTCATTGACATTTTGTGTAGGTTCATGTGTTCAGCCTTATTGAAGTTCGTTAAAACATTGCTTAAATAATTCTTTTCAGCACCAGTTTGCTGCTTTTTGTATTGTAACAAAACAGACTTGCTGATTTTAGAAGTAGTCATTGAAGTTTAATGTTTTTCTTTGGCAAGTAATGAACATGACTAATTCAACTTCAAAAAGATACGTCAGGAAGAGACAAATGAGATTATAGAAGCTCTGATTTTCATAATGCTCAGGTCTTCCAAAATACATAATTTTAAACAACAGTGGCCTTAAAGTTTTGAGAGGAAAAAAGGCAATGAGTGATTCAAGTGCGTATGTCTTAAAAGTTGCAGCATCTCATTTAGTGAAACTTTTTCTTTTTAACTGGCTTGGCAAAAGTTTGAGGAAAGAAGGGAACTGAGTTACAAACTTATAACCATGTAAGGTGTGTTGCTGCAGTGGTCCCAGAATGTACATGGAAAAATAGTCCTAAAAAATCCTTCAGCTTGCTTAGCAGTCGGAATAATGCTATGGTCCATGGTACCAAAACAACGAGTGCCATTTATATTCCTTTGAAAGACTTTTCACCCTATTTTAAGTTAATGATAACATTTTAGTGACTTTGATTTAGTAAAAACACTGTGGTTTTAATTTTTTTTAATTTTTTTTTTTAAATAAAATGTTTGCTGTTTTCAGCTGGCTTCACAATGACTTGCAAGTGGCCCTTGTTGGGTCTCCTGTGAATTTAACTTACACTTATGATCATCTAGGAGAGTCCCCACAGATACTGGAGGACATTGCTTCTGGGAAACATCCATTCTCCAAGGTACACACAGCTTTAGAGGGTGACTGTTAAATTTCAGATTTATTGAAGAATAATAATGTGTTCCCCACAGAGACACATTTGAAGAAAAGTACCATGTTGCATGTGGGGTTATTTGCTTTTAATTATGTGCAGAAATGAGGTAGTAATCAGTGTGCACAAAGTATGTTTAAACTGTGTAACATATTCAGATGTGTAAAACTTCGCAGCACAGGAAACTACCAAAATATTTCCTTACATAAAACAGGCTGTTCAGCTGCTGCTGAACTGAAATGACCGTTTTGCAAGAGTACAGTTCTCTACTGACAACTCCTTATAGCACTTGCTCTTGGCTTTATCTCTTAAGTGTAACAATGACCATTTCAGAACCGTAGCTTTGCATGGGAGGCTTGTGTAGATGTGATAGGATTTATGACATTATCTACACCAAGAACTGTCTTCAGAGCCATGGAATGAATTTGATTCTTTACTTGCATAGGTCCTTGACCAGGCCAAAAAGCCAATGGTGGTGGTGGGTAGTGCAGCGCTGCAGCGCAGTGATGGAGCAGCTATTCATGCTGCCGTGTCCACCATTGCACAAAATGCCAGGACTAAGAGCGGTGTTGGTTCTGATTGGAAAGTCATGAACATCCTCCACAGGTTTGCTTTAAAGTTTGTTTTGTTTTGTTTTGTTGTTTTTTTTTTTGGGGGGGAGCTGCTTTCATTCAAATTGGGCCTACACAAATTACCACAATGTATGTGTGCACATTTCTTTGAGTACACACAAGCAGTTTATGAAGTTAGAACCTGTAGGGAATATAAAAAATACAGGTAGAAACCAGCAGAAGCTTTTTAATAAAAATGGTTTCCTTAACCTAGCCAACTTTTCAGGCTCTCCATAAGATTTTATTAATTTATTATTTTTAAATGTAGAACGTAAAGAAGGGATTTAAATTAAAATTTAAATTAAGAGGGACAGAATATCATTGCCTCTAGTGCTCTGTAGATTGCACAGCAGAGCCACGTTACTTGCTAAATGATTGCTTTTTATCTAGAGGAAGAAAAACAAATGAAGTGGCAAGTGTATTTCAGTAATAGATTTTAATTTCAGTTTTTTATGGTCTTAAGTTTATTTGGATATTACTCCTTTTAATAGGCAAGCTTCTCTTGGGACAGTCCTTTCTCACTCTAAAACTCCATCTGTCAAACTGATAATCTCTATAAAGGAAAAGGTATTTCAGCAAATGTCATGGCATGCAGATTCACAGACTCCAGGTCCTGCCAAAAGGAGCTTCAAAGATATTAAACGTTTCAGTATGGCAAGAGCAAGGCTTAGTACTCTGAAATAAACTAAAATAGAAAATCATGTCACTGAAACAGAAACATTTAATACCAAAACACTGACAAGTTAAAGAACACTCACAATACCTTTTTTACATGTGACTTGGCAGTCTTTCATGTTACTGGCTTTCATGTTTTTGGTGCACCGTCCTCTCTACTTTAAGTGTTAAGAATCAACTTACTGGAACCAGCACGTCTGGCTATGTCAGGCAAATGTCAGTAACAGTGAAGGATTTGTAGAGAGACATTTTTTTCCTTTTAAATATAACAAAGTCTGGCACCTGATTATGCAAACCTTCTTTTGGAAAAGAAAAAGACTGCCAAAAAAAGTAGTATTGCATTCTTCTAGAAGTATTTCATGTGTGAATAAATGAAGGACTGAAATGGGGGTCTTCAGTCCTAGATCCTTCAGAGTAGCTGATGTTTCTTTTGCTTCATGAGTGCCCCAAATTACAGGCTTGTTGAGTTCAGTTCATGCTGAAATGTAAACCGTGATGTTCTAGGTGAAAAGCAAGCTGCCTGTCACTAGGCCTTGAGCTGGAATGTCTGCCTTTATTTTTCTATTCCATCTTAAATAGGCAAGATTTCCTGTGAAAACTTTGAATGGCATCAGTTTGTCAAAATGCAAAACCAACCTGGTATTCTGTCAAATACTCCTCTTAAAATTTTCTCCTGACTGTGTTTCCTTTTTGTCCTGTTGCTATTAGAGACCTCTTATGTCCCTTTGTAATATTTAGTCAAAAAAAGAACTTAAAAGTCATAATACATTTATTCTTACAGGGTTGCAAGCCAGGTAGCTGCTTTGGATCTGGGCTTCAAACCAGGAGTAGAGACAATCAGGAAAAATCCTCCCAAAGTGTTGTATCTCTTGGGAGCTGATTCAGGTTGTATAACACGCCAGGATTTGCCAAAGGATTGTTTTATCATCTATCAAGGTAATCAGTAGATGTAACTTCAGAAATGTTGCTATCCAGTAGCTGGAGAGAAAGCTTAAACAGTATCGTATCTTACAAATGTATTTGACCCTTTGTTGAATTCTACTCTATCAAAGTAATGCATCTCCCAACTTAAGAACCTTATTCAGAAAGGTTTTGGTTTTTTTTTAAATTAACGCATAACTGAACTGAAATACTGGACACTTATTTCTGTAGCAACCTGTTTTTCTTGTTGATAAGTAGTAAGGCACTGTAAGCCATTTATGTCTTTTGGACCACAGATTCAAACCTGGCAGACAAAGTGGCATTGATTCCCAGCTGTTCTGTCACACCAAAACATGATCTTATCTTAAATCATTAAGCATCCTTGTTTAAGGAGCCACCCAGAGTTGAGTGGCTATAGAGACTGAACTACCATTTACTACTGCTTCTCATCCATTCATTCTCCCTGGATTATTAGGCAATTGAGGCCTCAGAGCAGTCATAGGTTTTCTATTACTGCTTAAGCAGACCTTAAGAAACTTTTTTTTTTTTCCCTGGGAAAACAAGAATTCTATATTGTGCCAGCAAGTGTTTCTTTTTATTTTGGTTTATTTGCATCTTGTATAATTGTGTGCTGTTTCTTCTTTCCATCTATTTAGGACATCATGGGGATGTGGGAGCTCCCATGGCTGATGTTATTCTCCCAGGAGCAGCATATACAGAGAAGACAGCCACATATGTGAATACAGAAGGTAGGGCCCAGCAGACAAGAGTAGCAGTAACACCACCTGGGATGGCAAGGGAAGACTGGAGAATTATTAGAGCTGTCTCTGAGGTACTGTTGCTGTTATGGATTGTTTCTAATAAAAGTATACCCAGAGGTTAAGTTCCTTTTGTATTGAAAAGTGTGTCCACAAGAGTTCCATTTTCAGAGAAATAGCTGGCAATAGTCCTAAGAAGTAATGTTTTATCTTGAATCCTTAGTTAATTCTGTAAGTTAAATCTAATTGTTTTCTTTTTGAGGATAGCACTAATACAATAGCTGCTGTATGCTACTGGAGTACATAAGGGGTTAAACTTTGTGTGCAAATTCTGTAAGCCTTCATGAAGTGCTGTAGAGGAAACTGGTGGGAGGATGCAGTTTCTTTTTAGAAAGAAAGCAACATGAACTCTGAGGACAAGATCTAGTATCATTAGATAAGGTCAAATAGGTGCTCACTAGTCACTGGGAATAGGATGCATTGATAATTGCATCAATTTTGATCTCATTTGATGGTAAACTAGGGGAAAAGTACAAGCGCTGTTTGTTAGGAAGAAGAGTACTTCTGTTTTCCTTTGTATAGCATACAGGACAGCCTAGTGTTTTGATGTGGGGTAGTCTGTGGGCACGAGAAGTCCAGCAGAATACCATAGCTGCTTGAGTTTGCATGTTATTATAATTGCCTGTATTTTAAAGAGTAGTTTTTTCTCCTGATCTTACTTTAGGTATGTTAATGCATTGGTAATCTAAAACATTATGTATTAAATGCCTAGACTTGATGGCATTTATTTCTGTGAATCAATTAGATGGCTGGTTTGACCTTGCCTTATGAGAACCTTGATGAAATACGGAAGCGTCTAGAAGAAGTATCTCCTAATCTGGTTCGATATGATGATGTGGAAGAAGCTAACTACTTCAGCCAGGCAAATGAATTGTCAAAGGTAATCAAAGTTGAAGCATTTAGGCATGATTTAGTGCTCTTACATAGCTTAATACCCTTTTTAAAGATGGGTTTTCTTTATATGTAGCACTACAAGTATCTTTTGACTGGCATTAAGTGCAGAATTCAATAAACAAATGCTTTGCAATGAGTTCCTATTGTTAAGCTGACTTTTTTTTTTTTCTTGCCACAGTTAGTGAAGCAACAGCTTCTTGCTGAACCTCTTGTTCCACCTCAGCTCACAATAAAAGACTTCTATATGACAGGTATGTATAATACGGCCTTTCTGCTCAGAAATCAGCAATACATTCTACTTAGGTTGACAGTAAGATTCTTGTGAGGCATTTAAAGCTTTCCACTAGAAGGATATGAAGGATTTGAGTCTTCTGAGTAAACAGAATTTTTCAGTAAACCGATTTGGAATATGCATAAAGCTCAGACTGTTTGTCTACGTTTTCAACTAAGCAATCCTATACTAAATCTCTTTGTGTCTGTGTATGACATGTTTGGATTGTTGTTGTTTGTTTGTTTTTTTCAGATTCAATCAGTAGAGCATCCCAGACAATGGCCAAGTGTGTGAAAGCTGTTGTTGAAGGTGCTCATGCAGTAGATGAGCCAGCCAGCTGCTAGAGACTAATCAGACTGCAACCCCATGCATCCAAGTATTCCCTGCAGTTAACTGCTGTGACTGTTTTTGGTTCCCCCCCCTCCCAGAAAAAATGTATTTCCCAGGTCACTGTATTTTTCTTTTCTTTGTTCACATTGTCATGTTCAAATAGTCCCATAATATAGGACCGTTGCTTTGTCTGAGGGAACATGCAGCACTCGACTCACTGTATCCAGAGGCAGAGAACACCATGATTGTATATAAATAAATTATAATGCCAAACAATACATTACCTATGTAATTTGTATAGCTCACACTTCTCCTGTGAAAAGAACTTAGTAGGCACTCAAGAAGTCTTGACTTGCTAGGAACGAGTCTATGTGGCAAAAATACTAGACTGTAACCTTCTTTCACAATATCCAGGTATCTTAAAATTAAGCACTAGTGAGAGTGTGAACATGCTATTTTTGTAATGTTCTTTGAGAACAACTTGTCCCTCTTTTGAGTCAAACATACCTGATCTACATCAGTGTTCAGACAGAGAGCTGCTCTAAGTATCTGTATATTCCCCCCCCCCAGCCTTTTTTTTTTTTTGAGAAACTACCCATGGAGGAAATAAAAATAATTTTGGTATTTCCTTATATGAAGCTGCTTAAAAATTTAACACAAAGATGTAAGGCTTTTGGCTACACCAGTTGAAATACAGAAAAGATCTCAGAATAGCTTCTCTGCACACTAATCTTTTTATAGTGAAGTGGGGAAAGGGGTTGTGTGTCTCAGTTTTCTCTTGGTTGTTTGGGGCTTTTTAAAACTTTAGAATTACTTCAGGACAGTGACTCTCCTGTTTTATGCTGGTGAATTTAAGTTTGGAGGAAGAGTATTTCCTTCTTTATACAGGCTACTAGGGTAATAGGGTTTAGAGTAATCCAAGAATAATATGAACAGTATCACAAAGTCATCACTTCCAACTTTATTGAGGAATAGCTACATTTTTCAGTGCATGAGAGTGCTGCTATAGAAGCCTTAGCTTAATACAATTCCTTTTTTTCTTCCATGCTTAGAATGTTTCGGTAATGAGAATTTTTAAAAAAATAATCTTCCTTCTGCCCAGGAAGAAAACTATTCCTGCTTCTCCTGTCTTTACAGTAGCTGACTTAAATGTTGGACATCAACTCAACCTACCAATCTTCCAGTCACCTACAGGGTCAGTTTTCTTGGTGTTATAAAATAAAGACAACTATTAATTGTATTCAAAGACAACTGCTATGCATGTTAATGAGATGAAAATAAGACACAGTATTTCTAGACATGTGGCAGGTCACAAGACCCCATGGTGTGTATATCCAACGTATATGACCAAGTACAGCATAAAACCTTCTTCCTGTCCTTACTTCAGGAGGAAGAGGGATTTATGACAGGGATGTAGCAAAAGAGAATGTGTAAGAACATATGCCAAAAGCAAGGCAGTTGTTTTTTTGCGCAGATGGTAGGTTTAAGAGGAAAGGGTGTAGCTTAGCTTATATTCTGTTCTCAGGTTCCTAGGATGAAAACCTTTCTTTTTGCTTTTTCCTGAAAAAGCATGTTGTCCAAACACAGGAATAGTTTCAGCTGTGCAACAAGTTAGTTATCACTTCTTCACTTCAAAAAATATAAAAATACAAAAGTTTAAGATATTTTTATTGTTTCACTCTCCTTAAATGTCAACAGCATTTTTTTAATTCTGGGAGCTCTGGCACACTTCTTTAAGCTGAGCATCCTTTAGTTAGTGTGTGTATGAAATCCTTATTTCTATTAAAAAAAAAAATCCAGCCATTATCTTGAAAGACAAAAAAACCCAAAAAAACCCCAAAAACCGTGGTGCTGTCCTTCCTGCTTCTACCCTCCTCTCCACCTAAGTAGTCACAGAGTATAAAACTTTTTGAGCAAACTCAGTAACAGCACAAGGTTTTCTACAAATCTGACTGAAAACTAGGTAGTAAAAACAGAAATCTGAATTAGAATTCTTATCAAATGAGTTTACAATGCACTCCTTCCTTCCCTTGTCCTTTTTGCTGTGGTAACTGGACAGTCAGTGCATATGTGCACTTCTGCCCAGCAAGTGATAAAGGGATAGTAGGCACCTACCAAAGGAAGATGATGTAGACTGGGCAAACAAAAATTACATAAGTGGGGCTGTTCATGGAATTTAGTTCTGTTTAAGAAAAAGGTGCTACTACTTGCTGGTTCTGAAACTGACCTCAGATTAAAAGAAAGTATGAGAAAGGGCCAGTGAAGAGCTGGGGTGATAGAAGATGAACACTCAAGTGTTGTTCTTTACTGTTAAAATAAGAGCTCCTTAGACAGGTGATACACTGTCTGATCCAGCTAACCTCCAGCGTTGGTGTGTGCATTTATCCAGACACTGGTGGAGGGGGTGGACTTGGGGTTTATTGCTCTTTATTTTAAAGCTTAAGACCAGAACCTAGGGAAATTTAATTCCTTAGTGCCCTAGTGCCACCTGGTGGCAAACGGGCAGAATTTCTTGCTGGTTGCAGTTACGGTCATCTGACCTTCATGTCACTTTTCTGTACGCTCCCTTCACAGCGTGACAAGAACCAGGTATGTGTCTGGGAGAGAGATGGATTTATTTAGTAGTATGGAGATTTAGAGATAGAGTAGTAACCAATTCTCCGAGTGCCGCAGGGTCTAAATCAATCTATTGCATGCAAGGAGTTAAGCCTAAACATGACTTTGATTGAACCTTGCCGTTCATGTAGTATTGCCTTCAGGAGAATATGGAGAGCAGAGAAGGGAAAGATTTTCTTTAGGTAAAACTCTTAAGTGCTTATTTTCAATTATGCTTAGACCAGGTTAATGCTATCGGTTAGATTATAGAGTAACAAATTTTGTCAAGACGCTGCTTGCAGATTTAAGCATCTAAATCTGAAGCTGTGATTTTAAAACTCCCACCTTCCTGGAAGCATCACCATCCCATGGGTACATCCCTACAGTTTAAGAGGAAGACTCCTTTACATTTATGGCACTTCAGTGAACTTCTTTAAGAAAAAGAAACCAAGATCCTCCCAAACGGAATACAGGTCAACCTGAGGTATGTATTTTGAAGCAGAACTCAAAGCAAAAAAAGGAAGTGTTTGTAGCATTTCTTCAGAAAGCAAAGGATTTGTAATCAATGCTGCTTCTGAGGCTGACAGATTCTTGCAAGACTGTTACCTGCTTAGTTGGAGGATGTGCTGTTTATTACTGTTGAAACCAACAGAAAAGCAGATTTATAGAGCTAAAGAAAAAGCAAAGTAGCAGCCAGCCTTAATTCCTTCCCCCACACACCTGTGCCTCACAAAATACTCAGAGCAATGGCTAATCCAAAACATCCTCTCAAAACCAAGATAGTCTCTTAATAATGATTTGCGGCATTGTCATTTGAACATGCAATTAGATGAAATCACCTTTGGGGATGAAAGGTTGAAAGACTGACTCTGCCAAGGCACATGAACACAGAAAGCGCTGACAAGCAAATTCACAGAAGAGGACTTAATATCACCATGGGAAAAAAATAGCAGAAAGTTAAATGGGGAATTATGGAGAGCAGCCTCCAGTTTATTGGCAACTGAAGTTAGCTGTTTTATCAGGAGCACAAGATGATATTTTATGGGGTAAGTTCTTCCAGAGTTACCTGAGAAGTTGCTTTGCTAAGTACGTTTTTATTATTTAAAAATCTCAACTGCCTATTATAAATTTATTAATAGCTATTTCTAGACAATCGTTATTCATAAAATGTAAAATAGGCACAAATACCTTTTGGAAATGAAACACTGAAGTTTACAGCTTCACAAAGAAAATTTTATTCAGAACCAAACACTAAGTCCTTCATTCTGTGTGGGCTTATACAAGTCACGGTGCTCTGTTGTGTAAGGTTTTATCCAAGACACTTTACAGGTAACACGTACCTGGGTATTCCTAGCTTCCCACAGCTGAGCACAACAGGAACAGCACAGTGTCCTAAATGATGTACAGAAAACCTTGTGATGCAAATTGAGTGAACTGCATGATCAGCAAAGCCTGCTATGCTCCCTTGAGTGGGAAGGGACCTTAAAGATCACCTAACCTCCCTGCCATGGACAGGCACACCTGCTAGACCAGGTTGCTCAAAGCCTCATCCAGGCTGGTCTTAAGCACTTTTCAGGGATAAGGCATCTACAACTTCTGGGCAACACATTCTAGTGTCTCACCATTCTCATTGTTAAGATCCTCTTCCAGATGTCTGACCTAAATCTAACCTGCTCTAGTTTAAAACCACTGCCCCTTGGTCAGAACGCCACATGCCCTTATTAAAAAAAAACAACAAACAAACCAAAAAACCAAAAAAACACTTTCCAGCTTTCTTGTAGGCTCCCTCCAGGTACTGAAGGAATGTTCCTCTCCAGCAATGTGCAAACATCCATTCACAATGCCTAATGGTATGAAGCCCACTGAGATTTAAACGCCTCTTTGTATAGTACAACATAACAGCTAACAGAGACACTTCCTAACTTTGATTGCTAATATTTAACTTTGAATATTCTTAACTAATATTTCCATTTTTTTCCTTCTTGTAACCTTCTGCACACCAGTGTCTATGTTTGAAATGGATCAAAGATGAGAACCACGCATCACAAAGAAGAGGCTTCACGTATAACAAATGGCTTTCAAAATCCACTGGGAACTCATGACCCTAGATGTTAATTAAGCCTTATGCTTTGGTGTTAGTTTAGCTCCAACTAATTTTTTAAGAATCCTGTCCTGCATGCCCTTAATTTCTGATTTTTCCATCATGGCACATTCCACAGCTTTGTTAGTTGCCAGTCTAAGATGCTTCAGTCAGAAGACTAGATCACTGATTTGATCCAGGTCACTCTAACCTAAATAAATAATGAATAACTGAACTAATAGCAGACTGAAGGACTGGTGATAGAAGGGTGTAGCTTCTTAGCCATTATAATGACAATGTAATCTCAATGGACAGCAGCAGATAGCAAAACCACAATAGTATACTTTGAATTAGCAGTGGGCTTCCCACTGAAATGGGACTGCATTAGAGCATTCTGCTGCGACAGTTTGTTTCATTCATTTGCCTTCTGTTTAAAAAAGTCTTCACAGATGCCCATCATGTACTCTGGACAACCATCCCACAATTAACAGCTGTACTATTGTCTTTGCTGAGCTTTAGGGAGACAGTGTAATTTAATGCAGATAAAAACACACTGGTAATGAAGAACAGATTACTTAAGTCTCAGTTAATTACTATTTTCAGTCCAGTTCACTATCAATTAATTAATTGTATTATCATACAGGTAACATATGTCTGCTCCCAACTGGCTAAATATTTCTGCATATTTCCTACTGAAACCTAAAGCAAAATTCCTGTTGCTCCTATAAGCTTTAATGCAGCCCCCCCTTAGACTCAGGATACAGCGTCGGTTATCTGTACTTTGTATTGCTTAGCAAGGATTTATGACTTTAAATGAAGTGACTCTGTTCTACATGTCAATTGTCCTATGCTTTCAGCTGTGCTACTGCCATGGGTTTGAAGGAGTTTAGCAGCTGAATTAAGAAGCTGAACTTACGCTGTAACTTGGGTGCAACTCCTAGAGAAAAATTCTTAAAGCCACAGACAATGTTTTTAGTATAGGGACTCTCTGGAAAAAAGCATGCTGGTTATCAAATACATACTACTGCAGCAGGCAGGGTAACAAATTCAAATATGCCAGAGTCAAACACGACAATAAAATTTCAATTTTAAAAAGCAGTTGAAAAATCAGCATTTTACAATAAGACTAATATGCTTTAATGGGTATCTATAGAGCCCAGAGCTTACCACAACTAAATAAATCAATACCTCATAAAACTCAAGACTGCTTAGAAGAATGTATCTGATCACACTTCTGGTTTTCATGTGTCACTAATACCTGTGAGAGACATCACTACAGTTATGTCCCTAAATCAATAGTTTCTAGATAATGGGACACTGAAGTGGTTGATTCAAGGCTGTGGCCATGTTCAAGTCAAAGCAGACAGACCTTTCTGTAATGAAGAAATGAAATTTCCAGAAGACAGTTCTGGGAATGTTTCTTGCTTTGGGTTTTACATACTGTCATTGTTACAGGAGCCTGAGAGTCCAGTTTGTTCTCCCAACAATTTCAGAGCACTGCTCTACTTTATAATAGAATGACATAGATTGGAAGGGACCTTAGAGATCATCTACTCCAACCTCCCTGCCATAGGTAGGGACATCTCTCCACTAGACTCAAGGCTTCATCCAACCTCATCTTGAGCAGCCCCCTGGGAGGAGCCACCCACAACCTCCCTGGGCAACCTATTCCAGAGTCTCACCACCCTCATGCTGAGGAACTTCTTCCCAAGATCCAATCTAAACTTACTCTCCCTCATCTTGAAACCATTCCTCCTCGTCCTATTGCTAGACACCCTTATGAAAAGTCCATCTCCACCCTTCCTGTAGGGTCCCTTCAGGTACTGGAAGGCTGCAACAACTCTTGTCCATAATTTTTTTGTTTTTAAATCCTATTTTACTTCTGCATTACTAAACCTAGCAGACTTTGCTTCTTTAGGGTGTTACTGTGAATGTTTTGTTGTCAGCAAAACACCTTGTATTTGCAAATTTTCTTAAGTTACTGAAAAGCAAATCCTCTTAGGTAAATATAATTTTGTTAAATAGTTCTTTCTGCCCATATATACAGATTTCAATTTTTCTGTTGAATAATTATACAATAGTTCATGTAACTAAGAGCTAGTGAATTTTTCCTCTTTGTCCTCCTTAAAAGGATTTTTTTTCATTATGAGACTAAAAAAAAATCCCATTTTAGTTTTCCTATTCCAAAATAGATTCAGAATATTTTTCCTTTCTCTTAGCATTGAGCTTCTGTCTTTGCAGTTAACACAGATCAAACAGATATCAGGATGTCACCAAAATGTGTAATGCTACTATGATGCATGTTTAAATTTAGGCACTCGAGTAATCTGATTAAAGTCAGTATCTGGAGTCAGGCACACAAGCCAAATGAAGGGCTTAATATTGTTCCTGTGTTCAAGTTCTCGAGTGCTTTCATGACCATTTCTCTAACATGTTTTATCATCTGCATCCAATTAAAAATCCCACACAGATACTCCCTCAGTGTACTGTATGGACATTCTCAGGAGTACCGCAGAAAGACTCAGCATAGACCAGTTGTTCATGTTACACTTCTCTTCCTAAAAATATAAAATATTTCTTAGTGGTGCAATAAAGAGAACTAACTTGAATTGTAGTAAACTGCTGAATTACTGCTAAAGACAGTAATTAACATGTTTATCATACTGCTAGATATGAGGTATCACAGTGCAAAAACTTGAATTCACTACTCCTGCCAAACTACTGATATGGTAAAAGTTTTATGCAAGTACTGAATGATTCTTCAAACACTTCTGAATTATTAACCAGGCCTGCAGTCACTTGCAAAACTGAGGTGTGAGAATGCAGGCCTTTATTTATTTAAAATAAAAAGCAGTACTAGTTTACCCTGCATTTGTTGAATTTCTAAAGGCATTGAGATAATTCATCAAAAGTATTTTTTAAAAATCATGCCATATATGATCAATATTTGTAATCCTTGTAATGAATTTCAAATATAAAAGTATTTTTGTTTAAATATCTTACAAAAAGAATCATTACGGTTTGTGCCCCAAGAACATAACAATAACTGGCAAGACTATGAAGTATCCTAATTATCAAATTACTTCTATGGAGAAAAAACCAAACAAACCAACCAACTTTTAAAAATACAATATAGGAGCAATATATTTGAATTTTTGCTTTTCTAATGTCAGAGCAGAATAATGCATTTAATAGATTAATAACCTGATGCAGAAAAACACCTCCTATTCAATGACTCCATAGAACGTGATGCTCTGGATTATTAAAATGTTCTAGGTAGACTAACTGTAATTAAAAAAAAACCCAAACAACCAAAAACCTTTCTGAGCAAAAAAATACACACTTTGACACGAAGACCAGATACAATTATAATTCAATTCCAACTAATTTATCTAAATGAAAGCCCCACTATAAACACACAAATTAGGCTCCCTATACTAGCTAGGCAAACTGGTATGTTTTGAAAAGAGAATGTATCTAATTTTTATTTTTTTTTTTTTTAGATTACAGTAGCTGAGATGAAACACATTTCAGGTTTGACAGAGGCAAGGGAGAGGCTGATAACATAGTAAGTGACTCAATACTTTCACTCTGACTGCAGTTCAATTAGCCTATACTACCTGAATAGTTTTTACAATGAAAGAAACTTGAACACATTTATTTATTTATAGCTCATTAGTTTCTTAATTATTCCTCTTCCTTCAGGACAAATCAGAAGGCATATTTGTAGTTCATTTCTGAACAGGGCTATGCATAATCCTATTGGGTCTACTGAATACAGTAATCAGTGTCTTCACCTATAGCTACACCGTATCATCCCACATTGTAAAAAAATATATGAAATGCTGTCAAAACAATCTCACAGAAACATCTGCATAAAGAAAAACACAATTATTATTTTGTATTACAAAATATTGTAATATAAATTTATAGGATTTCTGAACTTTGTAAAGAAGTCATGAAAAACAACATTCATAAACATCTGGAATAAAGCCCCCAAATCAAAACAGCAACTTAAAAAGAACTGACACAGACTTTAGAAGCCTGCAAAGTGCTTTGAAAACATTAAAAACAGAACTCAACTACTCCCTCCAATTTTTTGCTATGAGTTTTACTTTATCACATCCGATCTTGAAGGGCAGACAATGCTAAATTTATGACAGATTAGCAGATTTTTGCAGATATTTATCAGATTCCCCTCAGTTGCTTTAAATCCCCCACAGCTTCTCTACATGACCTAGAAAAAAAAATTTAAAAAAATAGATAGAGTTGTTCCCCCACACACACACCTGTACAATGCCTTTATTTACAATGCCTTGATAATAAGAAAGCCATAATGGTACTGTTACGCCAAGCTAACGCACATCAGTCTCAGCTGTTCTACTCAGAGTACGAGTACCAAAAAAGTTATATTAACTTTCACAATTATACACTATTTTTCAAAACTATCACAGGATGACAAGAAACTTACCGACTTTATGAAGTACAGGAAAAAAATAAAAATTTTACATTTTGGAAAAAAAACCAAAATTACAAAAAAAAAATATTTTTACCATACCTCCTTTAATTTTTTTTCCAGAAAACCGATCTTAATAGGTTATAAATAAAATTATTTCTTCGGCTACATGCCTCTAGTTTATTTTTATTTAAAATAAAAAGTCAAATAATTAAAAAAAAAATGCTTTTAGCCATTTGGCTCCCTCCTCCAAATTGACACTTTATAAAAACCTTCTGTACTTTTTTCCCCCTCCCTCTATCCCTTTTTACTACCTCCAAGATGGTAGGAAAGTTGTTGTTTTGGAGGGCAGAGGATCCGCTCTCTGATGTTATGTCCTCTCAGTGCCTGTAGTGGTGCTATAGGAGGCTGCTGGCTCTCTTCTTGAGCAGCCCCAGCAGCCCTGCCTTCTTTGCTGGAGAATATATTCAGGGATTCCCCTTAATAATCACCTTCCCTCTGAGCACTTTGTAGTTTTAAAATAATAAAGAGCCCCCAAAGCTTCCTTCCCACAAAAAGCAGGATCTTCTCAGAGCCAGGGGGGCAGCAGCTCCTCAGCACAGAGCCCGAGTCCATTCCCAGTCCCTCTGCTGGGGAGGAAACTCTGATCTGTCAGCCCAACAGAGGGAAAGGGGGGAGAGGAGAGAGAGGAGAAAAAAAAAGCAGCTGGAAAGGTAAGCCAGGCCCGGCCTGCATCCCCGGGCTCGCATAGCGCGGCAGGCGGTGCGAAGGGTGCAGGGCGGGCGGGGAGGCGGGCTACGCGAGGCCGGGGATCGGC